>JALIZH010031809.1:0-27916 GCA_030522465.1 Rhipicephalus appendiculatus
TCCAGTGCCGTAAATGTCAAAAAATGGGTCATGTGATCGGAGTTTGCCGGAACATGGTGATTTGTCCCCGCTGTGCAGAGCCACACAACGCGGAATCCTGCCGAGCAACCACCCTGAAATGTGCCAACTGCCAAGGATCGCATGAAGCGTCATCAAGAGACTGTCCATTTGCAGGGCTCCCACTTTTGCGCCAAATGCGCCAAACTGCGCCAAACAGGATTTGCTGCGCCATCGTGATAAAAAAAGCACAATTTTGCACCAAAATGCGCCAAAGTGCGCCAAAACGTTGCCTCCGAGACGGCTCGGGCAGCCCGATCTCCGAGGTCATGGCCGAAATCAGTGACAGCGCGTAATGCGTGCGGCAGTAGTGGCCTGAAAACGGGCGTGACGTGTTTGACAAAGCAGCTTAATATATTGTGATCGCCGTAATCGAAATTTGAATTTGCTTCTCGAGACGTTTTCAAACCGCGCGGCCCATGTGCCGGCTTTCCGTAGTGTGCTGGCGGTCCGTCGTGCGCACCCACGAAGGATAGAAGAGCTCAGGAAGGAGCGCGCGTAGCGTCCACAAGCCAGCCTTCTCCGAAATATCTCCACGCGCGCAGCAGCTACGGGATCGCTTTAATATAAAACCTCTGTCGCCATCTAGTGGCTAAGTACGGCACGAAGGCGCTTGCTGTTGCGCTCTTTTGAGGGGCGAAGCTCCCTTATGGCATCACCTGGGCGGTTATCGGTTGTCGATGCATCCTAAGTAGCCAGTAGGCACTGGATTTCGACCTCCAAGGTAGTGCCTGTGTGAGATGTCTCCTGTGCGTGATTAAACAATAAAAAAAATCACAGCATATCCACGGAGTGAATGATGATGAGTGGGCGAAGCTGCGGAGGTTCATCGGTAAACCGTAATCTTCCGTGAATTCTGCCCAGTACATCATCACCGACGTGAGATCGGGAGCGTTTATATTAAAGGGTCGATGAGAGTTATGGTGACTGAAGCAATCATGGTTACACCGTGAAATCTTCAGTGGTTTCGCCCAGCAGTAATCAAAGCGACAGTGTGTGTGAAATTTTATTCAAACTTCAACGACCGGTCGTCGTCCATGGTCCGCCAAGCAGCACGATCCGGCAAGCGCACTCGTACGGCGGTCCGCGCAATCGGAGAGCAGCTGCACCGCCAACGCCATCTAGCGTACCTTCACCCAACCGCCATATTGTACGCATGTCTATGGGACAGCGCCCTCTCGGAAACGAGACGAGAACTGGAGATGACGACACCATATCCACGGAGTGAATGATGATGTGTCGGGCGAAGCTTCGGAGGTTCGTCGGTAAACCGGTAATCTTCCACGAATTCTGCGCAGTACATCATCAACGACGTGAGATCGGGCGCGTTTATACTAAAGGGTCTATGAGTCATGGCGACTTGCAGCTCACTTTAATTTTAAATGCACGCTGTGAATTTTTTTTAAATTGTTTAATCACGCACAGGAGACATCTCACACAGGTACTACCTTGGAGGTCGAAATCCAGTGCCTACTGGCTACTCAGGATGCATCGACAACCGAGAACCGCCCAGGTGATGCCATAAGGAGTTTCGCCCCTAAAATTCGCAGCGTACATGTAAAATTAAAGTGAGCTGCAAGTCGCCATGACTCATGGAACCTTTAGTATAAACGCGCCCGATCTCACGTCGTTGAATTCGCGGAAGATTACCGGTTTACCGATGAACCTCCGCAGCTTCGCCCACTGATCATCATTCACTCCGTGGAGATGCTGTGATTTTTTTCTTAGCACTGAGTTGTGGCGGCCAGGGACTCATTAAGGCTGACCTCGCTAAGAAAAACATCAGCGACATTGAGTCTGGCCAGGTCCTACTCGCTGAAGCCAATTCTATACCTCACGACAACTTTCTGTGGCAGCACAGCCAAAGCTACGAAGCCGAATCACGCACTTTTTTACTACGCTTCTGCATGTAGTCCGCGGACGCTAACTTTTATATACTACGTGGCACAAAAGAAAACATAAAAACAAAAGATGTAATTATTATTTTCAAAATCGTTCGCATTGTTATCAAAAAAGCTTATTCCGTGCGGGAGCTTCGTTTTTTGCTGTTTCCAGTTTTCTGGTTTACTGGTGTCATTTCACCTTTTTCCTGCCCCGGTAAACAACGATGGCGTCGTTCGGTTGCAGCAAGTTCCCATCGTGGCTTGTGAGCGAGGATGAGTGTGTGTTCATTAGGGGATCTGTACTCATTGAGCAGAAAGAAAAGAAGACATCTGTGCGCCGTCAAATATTTTGTTCCCCCCATATGCTATCACGGAGAAAGAAGTTGTGTGGGAGCGATACCGTCAGCGCAAGTGGGTCTCTCATCGCGATAGCCACCTTGAAAGTAACACTGGCGACCTGTCAGTCTTCAGCAAGACCAGCTGCTTGAAAGCAAAATTGCGATTGGAAACTGTACGTAAAAACAATGACCCTTTTCATAAACTGCGTTCCGTATGTGGTCGGCATTTCGGTTGTCTGATATTGCTGATACAATCAGGCTAAAGATGGCGTACTGTAACATCGTACCCTTCAGCGTCTACGGCGGGAGCGGTTCTTGGCGCCTTGCGATGACAGCGATTTTCGAGGATAAAATCACTAGTGCAAAGCTTCGTCTGGGCAACAGGCGCGTTCATGTCTATTGTGCGGCTAGTTAACTGCCAAAACAGCGTTCTTGACCGAGTAAGAAATGCGTTTCACCGGCTTGGATTTACCACGGCCGTGGATTTACGAACGTGAGACGTCCGCCTGTCACCGGTCGTGGCCAAGATATCTGCGACCAATCGATGCCTTCGCGTCCACAAACAAAATAATGTGAGCGTCTCCAGAAAGTTCTGGCATCTCCAAAAGAAGGAAAACGACGATACCGACCCTGTATTCACGGAAATTTATGACATGGTTTCTTGCCATTGCATTGAATTCCCTACCACACAGTTCCTGCTCGGCCGTGCCCCCCCCCCCCCCCTTTTTTTTTTTCTCAAAAATAAATCTGACAGCTTAAATAAAGCTGCTTCCTGTGTTAGTTAGCAATAAATAATATTTTATTGCTTGAAAAAATATAAAAGCCTAATGCAAGCATTACTGTATCGTGCTCACTTTTACCGCGTGCTTGAACCGCCGGCAGGTTAGCGTTATGCTGGAATTCGCAGAACACAGCAATGATTTCATGTATTTTTCCTTTACTGCTGCGTTCATAAGTATCTCAAGGCTTGTCATAGCTTTCGACTAAAGCTACACATAACCTATCTTTCAATACACTATTTCAAAAATAACATCATAAACCTTGGATGCTTGTGCGAAAATGGTACATGTTGGATGCGCTTGCGAAACCGCAATTGCCCGCAGACGGACTACTTGGCGTAGTAACACATGTGCAGAAGCTCCGCCAACGTAGCTTTGGCTGTGCTGCCGCAGAAACTTGTCGCGAGGTGTAGCCTGTCTGAAAATATGGCGAAGCTAGCAGCTGTGAACTTAAAAATTCAAACGATGTGAGAGGCCATGGTCTCAGCAGCTCCTAAAGTGTACTTTTTTTTTAAATAAAAGTGCAGTCCATTTGTGACCAGGTTGGTTGTTCTCATTTCAACTAAAAATATGCAAGTTTAGTTATCACCTTTCATATTTAGAGACATAGCATTATTGTTTTAGAGCATGCCAGTATTATTTGGAATTATGTTTGTCAATCTAAGTGTTCGAAATCTCTTAAAGTCGTTAGCAGTTTGCGTGCAGTTGCACCAAAGTGCTCCGAAATTCATATTTAAGTGCTCCAAAACTGCTCCAAAACTAAAATTTTCCTGCTCCAAAAATTGCTCCAAATCTCAATTCGTGAGTGGCACCACTGCATTTGTTAAAAAAGAGTGGAGTGTCTTGAAGCAGATAGTGCGGGACGGCTCAACGCACAAAGAGGCTGCGGACATTGTAAGAAATAAAAAACGGCGCTCGCGTCGGCGACGAAGGTCTAGGGCTACTGCTGCTCAATCTGTACGGACACCGCGATCTCCTGCTCCGACGGACCGCCATACTCATCTTAAACGACAGCTACCACCACTGCCGCCACCACCACCGCCCAATGCATCACAGTCGGATAGCCAAAAAGATGCAGATGCTTTGAAAGCGGCGGCGGATGTCGCGTGGCCCTCACTACCACCACTGAGAACTCGTAAAGAGCCGGTGCAGAATGCCCCGCAGTCATCGTCCACAGATGATTTCAGCGACGAAAATCTACAAGTACTCACTGTGTTGAGGTCTCTCATGACCACTATGCGCACTCTTTTCAACAGGATGACAACTCCATCAGCTAAATGCGCACTGCAAGTCCTGGATTCCTTGGAGCCAGTCCTTTCAAGCCTTTTTTAACATCTCGAATTCCATTTCACTTTTAGACAACCGCAGAGGAACTGATCTCAAATATTTCTTGGTAGTGACTGCCTGTGTGTCGCGGTGAACACTGATGTGTGTGTGTGCGTATGACTTGTTCCCTCTTTTCTCTTTTTTTTTCTCTCTTCCTTTTCTCCCCTTCCCCCCTCCCCCCCCACGTAGGGTAGCAAACCGTGTACAACCTGGTTAACCTCCCTGCTTTTCCTTTGCGTTTCTCTCTCTCTCTCTCTATACCTGTATTAACCCGATCGAAAATACCCGCCGCGGTGGTCTAGTGGTTACGGTGATCGACTGAATACCCGAAGGTCGCGGGATCGATTCCCGGCCACGGCGCTGCATTTTATGATGGAGGCGGAAATGCTTGAGGCCCTTGTACTTAGATTTCGGTGCACGTTAAAGAACCCCAGGTTCTGGAGTATTCCGTTATGTCAAAGAGAAATGTATCTCAGTACCTGTATTTTAGGATCCCAACACATATATTTCGATATATGTATTGCGGAATAGAGTTGAAACTTGATTTAACGAAGTGATGAACGCGCTCGAACAACTTCGTTAAATCGGGAAGTTCTAAAACTTGAGAAAGGAACATTTGGCCCTTCAAATTCTACAACTGCAACGTAGCGACACTCGAAATGTACCGCAGCATTTTATTTGCCACCAACACACGCCAGCGTGTATGAAAAGTTCTTGAGAGCAGGCCGAACACGTCCTCTTTCTTGTCCGTGTGTTCCCGCGCTAGTAATATTGTCACGCGGCCAAGGACGACGCAGGGTTCATAAAATAAGGTTTATTGGAGCGAACTTGTGCTCCGTAACAAGGCAAAAGAAAACGGCGAGGCAGCAGCTAACAAAACGACGTGCTCAGGAGAGCGACGGCGGAAAAACCAGACAGTCGCGGCGTTAGTCCATCCGCAACCATCAGATTACAATGAATAACTCTCGTCTGGTGGCGACAGGGCGAAACCCTCTCGCTATCAAAATAAGATCGCTAGTGTGGCATCCAAGAGAAAGAAGGAAACTCGCGCTTTGCTTCAAACAAGGGTAAGACAATCGGGCGGGGCCATACGTTGGCCACAAAACAGCTAGAACAAACTTTGGGGCATAAATCGCGGCATTGCCCCCCCCCCTTTAAGGAAGCATCGACCCGATGCTAATGATGCAGTCCAAAAACACTTCATCTGGCGTAATAAGGCTTGAGCCGAACGACGTGGACGACTTCGGGCCGCGTGCGTCGTCGTGATGTGCCGGAGTCACCATCGGGGACAACCTCGTAGATGAGTGGACCAACACGTCGCTGAATTTTATATGGTCCGAAATACCGCCGCAGGAGCTTTTCGCTCAGTCCGCGGCGTCGGATTGGGGTCCAGACCCACACAAGATCACCAGGGTTATAATCAGCGTCTCGGCGTCGAAGGTTGTAGCGTGCGGCATCCATCAGCTGCTTGTCCGTTGTACGCACTCGAGCAAGCTGGCGGGCCTCCTCCGCACGTTGCAGGTAACCTTGGACATCAGCGTTAAGGTCGTCGTCTTCGACGTGTGGCAGCATGGCGTCGAGCATCGTCGTCGGCCGTCGTCCGTAGACAAGCTCGAATGGAGTCATGTGCGTAGTTTCTTGGATAGCTGTGTTGTACGCGAACGTGACATAAGGGAGTACCTCGTCCCACGTCTTGTGTTCAACGTCGACGTACATAGACAGCATATCCGCAATCGTCTTGTTCAGGCGTTCAGTTAGCCCGTTCGTCTGGGGGTGATACGCCGTGGTCTTCCGGTGATCCGTGTTGCTGAAGCGCAAGACTCCTTGCATAAGTTCTGCAGTAAATGCCGTCCCGCGGTCTGTGATAAGGACCTCGGGGGCTCCGTGCCGCAGCACCACTTGGTGGATGAAAAATTTGGCGACTTCTTCTGCAGTCCCTCTGGGCAGCGAGGTGGTCTCTGCGTAGCGCGTCATGTAGTCTGTGACTACTACAATACACTTGTTTCCGGATCGCGACATGGGGAACGGACCGAGAAGGTCCATGCCTTATGCGTTGGAAAGGCCTCGATGGCGCGGTTATCGGCTGCAGAAGTCCAGCGGGTCTAGTCGGTGGCGTTTTCCGGCGCTGGCAGTCACGGCAGCTCCGGACATAGTGGGTGACGTTAGATGCGAGGCGGGGCCAGTAGTACTTCGTCTTGATCTTTCCGAGTGTGCGTGCCGTGCCGAGGTGCCCTGATGTTGGTTCGTCGTGGCACGCTGCCAAGATTTCATCGCGGAGGCTAGCGGGGATGACGAGAAGATACTTCGTTCTCGTTGTAGGGTCAAAGTTCTTCTTCACGAGCACGGAGTTTTTCAGGCAGAATGCGGCGGAGTGGCGTTTAAAAGACCTTGGCACGGTGACGTTATGTCCTTCGAGGTGGTCGATCATGACTCGCAACTCGGGGTCGGCGCGCTGCTGGGCGGCCAGGTCGCTCTCCGTCACGATGCCAAAGAAGGCAGCGTCTTCATCGGAGTCCTGTGGCGGCGGGTCGACGGGAGCGCAGGATAGGCAGTCGGCGTCCGAATGTTTCCTGCCGGATTTGTGGACGATGGTGACGTCGTATTCCTGCAGGCGTAGGCTCCATCGCCCCAGGCGGCCCGAAGGATCCTTCAAACTTGCGAGCCAACACAGCGCATGGTGGTCCGTTACCACCTTGAATGGCCTGCCGTAGACGTACGGTCGAAACTTTGAAATGGCCCATATTATGGCAAGGCACTCTTTTTCAGAGGCCGAGTAGTTGCTTTCTTCTTTCGACAGGCTGCGGCTGGCGTAAGCGATTACTTTTTCGCAGCCGTTCTGCTGTTGTACGAGGACGGCACCCAAGCCTACGTCACTTGCATCTGTGTGCATTTCTGTCTCGGCAGAGTCGTCGAAATGTGCAAGCACAGGCGGGTGTTGTAGGCGGTTTTGTAGTTCGCAGAACGCATTCTGCTGCGCTTCCCCCCAGCAAAACTGAACGCTGTCTTTCGTCAAGCGCGTGAGCGGTTCAGCGATTTTTGCGAAGTTGTTGACGAAGCGCCTGTAGTATGCGCACAGTCCCAGGAATCTTCGCACGCCTTTCTTGTCTTTCGGCCTCGGAAAGTTTGCTATGGCTGTTGTTTTTGCAGGATCAGGCAGGACGCCCTCGGCGTTGACGACGTGGCCCAAAAATTTCAGTTGCTCGTACGCGAAGCGGCACTTCTCTCGTTTCAACGTTAACCCCGACTTGCAAATAGCTTCGAGCACAGACTCCAACCTCGCGAGGTGTTCGTCGAAATTCCGCCCAAATACAACGACGTCATCGAGGTAGACGAGGCAGGTGTGCCATTTTAGGCCGGCTAGTACCGTGTCCATTACTCTTTGGAATGTTGCCGGTGCCGTGCATAGTCCAAAGGGCATCACCTTGAACTCGTAGAGTCCGTCCGGCGTTATAAACGCTTTCTTCTCACGGTCTCTTTCGTCTATCTCAATTTGCCAGTACCCTGTCTTCAGGTCGATCGAAGAGAAGTACTTCGCGTGGCAAAGGTGGTCGAGGTCGTCGTCGATGCGTGGGAGCGGGTATACGTCCTTTTTCGCGATTTTGTTCAGCCGTCGGTAGTCGACGCAGAACCTCAGAGTGCCGTCTTTTTTCTTCACGAGCACTACCGGGGCAGCCCAGGGACTTTTCGACGGCTGTATAATGTCGTCGGCGAGCATGTCCTCGACTTGTGTCCGAATCGCTTCACGCTCGTGAGCAGACACGCGGTAAGGCGACTGTCGCGTTGGTCGGGCGCCATCTTCGGTGATTATCCGGTGCTTTGCAAGGGGCGTCTGTCGTAGTTTGGAGGTCGATGAGAAACAGCCGCTGTAGCGCTGTAGTAACGCCCTTAGCTTTTCCAGCTCTTGCTGCGGTAGCGCCGGGTTCACGTTGAAGTAGGCGGGCTCGAACGCGTCGTTCGGTTCACTCTGGAAATCGACGGCGTTGTTGGCACTTACTTCCTGAATGTCCTCGAGGAACGCAATGGAAGCGCCCTGGTTTAGGTGCTGATATTCCTCGGTGAAGTTAGTGATTAGAACATGGGATTTTCCGTGCTTCAAGCGCACAATACCTCTTGCGACAGAGACACCGCGGTCCAGAAGTAGGCTGAGGTCGTTCTCCACGATAGCGTCACTGTCTTGACCAGCATCTTGACAGGAGACGGCGATCACCAAGCTTGAACGGGGAGGCAAGGTTACGTGGTCGTCAGCTATTCTTAGAGACACGCGCGGTTCGCCGCTTGGTTGAGGCGTCACGGCGCGATCGGCGGAGAAACTGATCAACTTTGCCTGCAAATCAATAATTGCACCATTGTCGGCCAAAAAATCCATGCCCAGGATTATCTCGCGGGAGCAGTTGGGAAGTACGACGAAGACAGCAGGGTACGTGACGCCGTTTATGGTGATGCGCGATGTGCAGGTTCCACTAGGCGTGACGAGGTGGCCTCCAGCTGTGCGTATGCACGGACCATCCCAACTGGTGGTAACTTTCTTCAGTTTCGCCGCGAATGGTCCGCTCATCACTGAATAGTCGGCTCCTGTGTCTATCAGAGCAACTACGTCAAGGCCGTCAATGCATAACTTAACGTCAGATGTAATCGGTCTCGAGTTGCGGGTTCGTCGAGGCGTCGTGTCACGGCTGGTTCGCGTTGATGGTCCATGGCTGCGCGTCGTCGTCTCGTTGATTCCGGACGCGATTACGTCCTGCAGGCGCCGCGCCGAGTGCCTGTCGTCGTGTTCGGGGCTAGCTCGCAGCGGCGGGGCGTGAGCGTGTCGTGAATCTTTGTCTGGGGTGCGCCGGTGCTTCTTTGGAGGTTTTTCGTTTTTTCGCCGTACTGCAACTTCACCTCCCGAAGCTGCTGCCTTTAGTTTCCCCCTTCCTGGGCTGGGGGACCTTCCGCGTGACGGTTAAGTGTTGTTGCGGGGCCCTGGTGATCCGTATCGACGGGGTGACGGTGAACGGCCGAAGTCAGCTGGTCCGCGGCTTGTATGAGATAGGTACTCATCAATCTCGCTCGGTAGTTGGCCGGGCAAGGGGCGCGGTGCGTCGACAGAGAAGCCTCTCAAGCCGAGTTGTCTGTAGGGACAGCGACGGTAGATGTGACCGGCTTCTCCGCAGTGGTAACACAGCGGACGACGGTCCGGGGTTCGCCACACGTCAGTCTTCCTTGGCGTCTGTTGTCGCAGCGTCGATGGTAGGGCGGACGATGGAGGCCGTTGGTAAAGGGGAGGACGTTGGTAATGGGGCTCCTGGCGGCGAGGTATGGGAGGGCAAGGGGCGCGAATAGCGGCGGCGTAGGCCATAGCCTGAGGCTCCCGTTGTGTGTCCAGCAACGCACTAGTTCCCAGTGCTTGTTGCACCTCTTCACGGATCACATCGCTTAGAGAGGCGACTTGGGGCTGCGGCACGGCTGGGAAGAGTTTCCGCAGCTCTTCCCTTACAACTGCGCGGATGGTCTCGCGTAGGGTGTCCGTCGGAATTTGCGTTCCCTCAGCGTAGTTCACCCTGGCCGTGTCAATAAAGTGGCGGTCATACTGCTTAGCGCGCATTTCGAGGGCCTTCTCTATTGTGCTAGCCTCGGACACGAACTCCGCAACGGTTTTCGGCGGGTTACGGACAAGCCCAGCGAACAGTTCTTCCTTCACGCTACGCATTAGCAAGCGCAACTTCTTTTCTTCCGCCATTTCAGGGTCAGCCCGCCTGAACAGCCTTGTCATTTCTTCGACGAAGACAAGAACACCTTCGTTAGGGTGTTGCTTGCGCGTCTGTAGCAAGAACTCGGCCTGCTCCTTCCGTACAACTGTGGTGAAAGTCGCAAAAATTGCGTCCTGAATGCCTGCCAGGAATTTAAGGAGCGCTCATGGTTTTCGAACCAAGTCCGAGCTGAGTCGGCAAGGTAGAAAAATACGTGCCTTAGTGTCTCCTCGTCGTCCCAGCGGTTAAATAGCTTGACCCGTTCAACTTGCTCCAGCCAATCTTCGGGATCCTCCGAGGGTGACCCATGAAATGGGGGCGGCTCCTTGGGCTGCTGTAGAACTACGGGAGCATTGGTACCGTTGGTCATGGTGGCGGCGTCGTTCATCTCAGTGGTCACGGCGTCCTTCTTCACTTTCTCTGGAAGCAGCCCAAACTCCGGCTGAAGGCCTTGCTGTCGGCGGCTGGTGCGTGTTGGGCTTGCCTGGCGACTTGAAGAGGACGTAGGGTTCATGTACCCCGCACCTCCACCAGATGTCACGCGGCCAAGGACGACGCAGGGTTCATAAAATAAGGTTTATTGGAGCGAACTTGTGCTCCGTAACAAGGCAAAAGAAAACGGCGAGGCAGCAGCTAACAAAACGACGTGCTCAGGAGAGCGACGTCGGAAAAACCAGACAGTCGCGGCGTTAGTCCATCCGCAACCATCAGATTACACTGATAACTCTCGTCTGGTGGCGACAGGGCGAAACCCTCTCGCTATCAAAATAAGATCGCTAGTGTGGCATCCAAGAGAAAGAAGGAAACTCGCGCTTTGCTTCAAACAAGGGTTAGACAATCGGGCGGGGCCATACGTTGGCCACAAAACAGCTAGAACAAACTTTGGGGCATAAATCGCGGCAATATACTGTCCGAACACGGAGCCTCCCGTGTCTGAGTGATACAGGCGAGGTAGATAGTCACGTGAAGCTTTAAGCTATAGGTAAGCGAAGATGCAGAGAACGAATGCAGTGACTGTTGTAGCATGCAGAGCGAGAAAGTTGCGATGTGGCACTTGGTGTAATCTCTCGTCAAAACCATTAAATAACGAAAGCAACCACCGCTACCCCTGTAGCGCCATTTGCTACCTAACAGAACCACCCACGGTTCAAACCATTGTTCTGTTCACAGGCGCCGCGTGCAGCCTCGTGAAAATAAAGCTAGTGTCGTGACTAGGGTGGCGAGCCTGTTTAACGAAATAGCGTTATAGCACACGCCCGAAAAAAAAGCCTGTCTGCAGCAAAATTCGAAGAAACTCACTTCATTTTTTTATTCATTTACTTTCGGGAAAACTTCGCAAAATCGGGTTTGGTGCCATGATAGCTTCGTTAATTCGAGTTGATGGCAACATTTAATCCCATATGGTTACCTGCCGGGGAATTGAAGATCGGGAAATTCGTAAAATCGGGTTTCGTTCGATCGAGTGTACGTTTCTCAGTAAATCTGCCCAGCCCGGGTTTATATGGACGCCATTCTTTCCTGTCACTGTGTGATATAAATCTCGGGCTTTTAGTAGCGTATGCGGCCAAGAGGCAACTCAGGCCCGACACCGTACGAAGCCCCTTGACACCGTACGCAGCGCGGCGCTATCTCTCGAAGAGGCTGTAAAATCCTCGCTGCGAAACTCTTTTGACTGGTTACCCGGATGTACTCGTTTTGTTCTCGCAACGATGCCCGGTTGACGTCGCGTAAGCGCCCGGATAACGGCGCTGGCTTTTAGCTCAAGGTCACTCGGAGGCTGCCAACAACGAGAGCTAAAAACACTTCATGCTCAATAATGAGACGCATGACGCGACACGTCAGCTTTGATAATAACGATTATAAACGCGAAAGGCCGATACTGACCCACTGCTCGGCCGCTCAGTCATATCACGTTAGACGAATATCTCGTCACTGGCCATTGATATACCTAGACACATGGAAAGAAGGGCACACGTCACAGTCATTGGCCCTGTGCAAGGCATACATCGCAACTCAAAGCAATAGTGAGTTTTTGAATAGGGGCCCCAAAAGTGTTGGGGCCCCAAAGAAATAGCGTCGAAGCCACTGCGCATGCGCGAAACCCAAACAGTGTTAGGGTTTTGCGCTGGGGACGCTATTTCTCGAATTTAACGGGAGCCCCAAAGCCTGCCCCAAAAAGCTTTGCGTCAAACACTCATGGCGGCACGCACTGAAGTGACGCTTCTCAGCGTGCTATTGGCTGATGAAAGCTGATAAACTTGACATATAAAAGCGCGCGTGGTTACTTTAAGATAAAAAAGTTGCTTTTTGATACTAAAAAAAACTTCTTTTTTGCATTTAAACACGAAGAAACGCAACTTGAAGTTATTTCATTATTAAACGGTATGTTTTATTTTTGTAGTAGCTTCTCTTTGACGCCGTAGTGGCGCTAGAAACGCAAGACGCAATCGCTAAGAGCGAAACCCTATTCGAAAACTCTCATCTCCTGCTTCACCCAAAGCTAGTGTACTCAAAGGGCTTTGGGGCCACAAACTTCCGGGGCCCCTATTCGAAAACTCCCTAATATGCAATGCAATCAGCCAAAAATAAGAGCCGTTGAGGATAGAATGCACGCCTAGACCATGTTTGCACCGTCATGGAAGTATGGACTACGGAACCACTGCATTTTTCACTCAGAGTGTGTTACTTGTTCTCTCTCTCTCTCTTTTTTTTTTTTTTTTTTTTTTTTTTTTTTTTTTTTTTTAAGTGCGGAGTACTTTAGGGGACCGGGCTGTCGTATGCTGTCGTGTGCTCTAGTACCGTATTTACACGAATGTAAGTCGACTCCTATGTAGGTCGAGCCCCCCAAAAAATCGCTCGGCAAAAAAAAAAAAATGCTCTACTTTTGGTTTCGATTCTAAGTCGACCCCCCAACATTGGATTGTTAAATTTGAAAAAAATGGGTCGACCTACATTCGTGTAAATACGGTATGCTGTCGTCGTCGCTTGGCGTAACGCTCCATGTGCAGCATATTCAGCGCGCGCTCGCACCAAGTAGAAGTCTTCGTCCTCTTGTTCTTCGAGCGCCTTGTTGATGAGCACTTATCATCAACAGCAAAAAAAAAAAAAAAAAAAACAACTAGTGCGCTTGGCGTAAGGCAGGCAAAACCACGTATAAAAATAGAAAAAAGGGGTAGCAAGCGGGAAATAGAAATAGAGATGGAAAGGGAAAAAATAGGAAGAAAAATAGACAGAGCAAAAATGGTAAAGAACTAGATAAAGAGAGGAGAAGAAAGAAACAGAAATAACGAGAGAGAAAAAAAAAGACACCAAGAAACGGAAAAGGACAAAAACAAGGAAAGAGAGGAGGAAAGAAAGAGAAAACCGAAGAGAAACAAAGAAGGCTGCCCAGCTCCGCACTTCCTTCAGGCTTCGCACCACTAGTGCGAAGCTGCCTTAATTTCCTTTTTTCTTTTTTTTTCTTTTTAGATACACTGACTGACACGGCCTGTGGTGTCTTCTTGAAACGGTAAGTGAAGCTCAGCATCCGCTGAGGTCTTGGTGGTTTTCTCCTTGTTTACTCAAAATACCCTCTTCTTTCCCGCACCCCTATGTGCCCTGTTGACTGCTCGTGACTGTGTGTTTTCCCAAGTGAGCCGAGCACACTGTCGTGTATTTTGCGCTGGGTTCCAATTGTTTACTGACGTAGCGGCATAGTAAACATGATCGCCCCGTGCGCAGGCTCCCAAGGCTCGAATGCGCCCCTCTCACGCGGCACCCAGACACAGTGCCGGTGTTATATGTAAAACCATAGGCGTGCGCACAGGGGGGCTTTCCTAATTATCCAAGGGCGCCACATGTGCCCTGGATATACCGTTACTCATTCGGGCACGTCCCATCATTACTGAAAGTGCGCAGATATGGCCACCCAGGCTTTTGAGATAATGGCAGCTGCGAACCCCTGACGTTGCACTCGGAAGAACTGGTTACTTCATACAATGATTTATTTACGTATATATTTTGTTATTTACTAATACTCTCGGGGCTGACTATAGAGGCATTATAGAATCGAGGGGCTAGCGTTCATCATTATAGACAAAAATTATACATAACACAGAGGAAGAGAAGAGGAGAACGTAATTATACCGGAAATAAAATACAACATTACGGGTACATGCAGGACAAGAGTAACGATGCAAGGCACACTTAAATATCCAGTATCAAAAATGAGACGCAAGATAAAAAAGGCAATAAGAATGAACTACAACGTAAATCAATACATTCATACACGCAACAATCGAATGCTGTACTTGAGTGCATCGATACAAATACAAAAATTAATAATTATACGCAGGAGTAGAAACGAAGAATATAATTATATAGGATAGAATTTTGCTCAATTACAGGTGAATGAGCCCAACACTAACAAAGCAAGGTACACTTTCGAATATAAAGCGACCAAAAAAAGAGAAGACGTAAGATAAAAGTAAGTGAGAACGATGATTGTAAAATGCGGTAGTGTTGCAGCTTTATAACGGGCATGTGAGCGCTTTGCGAAAACGGTGTGTGTCTGTGATAGCGACTGTAGCCGGCTGCAACATCGGAGTAAATGTCAATTGCACCCACAGCCGTCGCTGTCCCAACCAGAGAGAATTAGCATAGATGCCCTGTCCAGTGGCATATTCTCTTTTCCATGACGTCGAGCACCTTAGCGTCTTGAAGGCAGGCGGCTTTCTCATACAGACACATGCCGCTGTCGCTTGTGTTCACTTGAAAACCTGAACATCGTGCAATGTTTCAGGAAGGATTCCGACATCACTGCTTACCAAATGTAGTATTTTAGGTAGGGACGACAAAGTTTTTAATTCCTAGCATGCGTAGTGTTTACACTAGCAACCATAAAGCCCTCGTTGCTACAACGGAAAGCACCTAGCACGACTCTCTCGCACAGACGGATGGCACACGCGCCGCAGCTGTGGGGGTGGAGCTTGCGTTTATTCTTAGATTGTAATTGGCTGTAGTGTCTCCGGCAGGCGATTCCACTTGGGACATTTTTTTTGGCAAGAATGAATGCGAGTAGGTGACACTGCGCTGCGAAGGCACATGAACTTTGAAGCTATGATCAAAGCGTGGGGAGATATAACACACTGGTGTGATAATGCACACGGATTTGAGCTAACGGCTATGATAACAGAACTTGTGAAAGAGGGAAAGGCGACGTAGCTTCCTTCGTGAAGAAGGGAGGGGAACGCTAAGTGTTCATTTCATATTTCTGGCGATAGCGGTTTGACGATAATTGTAAAGAATGAATCGGGCCGCTCGATTTTGCACATTCTCGATTACGTCGATAAGAGAAGCATGATCAGGGCCCATATCGAGCATGCGTATTGAAAGTTAGGTCCAAAGTAAGTGACGTGACTTTGTTGTTTTAGAAGAGTGGTAAGCTGGGCTAGTTGGTATGGATGCATTGTAATAAATTAACAGCGCGAAAAAAACGAGACACAAAAGGAGGATAACTAGACAGGACAAGCGCTGACTTCCAACTGAAACATTTATTGCGCAAAACCCATGCTTAAATAACAAAACTACGCACCACGTGTACATGAGGGGCCGGATCGAAAACAACATATAAAGATACTATACAAAAGATGGCAAGATTGAAAATTCATCTGCTTAAGCTCAGATAGTCCAGCTCTTTGGCAAGCAAGGCAATCGAGGGCTGAGCGACGCAACCGTCGGACAGTGCACTGATGTGGGCAGCTTCCACAATTTCCCGCTGTGTTTGCCCCCTGTGCCGATACAAAATAGTGGTGTTATGAAAAAGAGGTACACAACCACAATCGCGACAGTGTAACGACAAGTGCGAGCTAGCATGGCCTTTTAGAGAATTGTTGTGCTCACGCAGGCGCACATTAACGCAGCGCCCCGTCTGCCCAATATACACACGGTCACATGAAAGTGGGATCGAGTACACCACAGACTTGCAGCACGGAATGTACTTATTCACGTGCCTGACTTGACAGGCACTTTCCTGTTCCTTCGACCTGCTAGCGATACGCCGGTCAACTTGCGCACAAAGGTTGCCTAGCTTATTTGGGGCAGAAATTACAACATCAATATTGTAGCGAGAGGAGACTTTTTTTATGCAATGGGTCAAGCCATGCACGTAGGGGAGGACTGCCATTTTCCTGCGCTGCTCTCGCTCGCACTGTTCATCCGCCTTCGTTCTACCCTGTTGTTTTAGTTTCGATGAAGCTAAAGAAAAGCTTCGTTTGGGATATAACTTAGCATGCGGATAGCCTTCAATATAATGTATTCGAAGTGTCTTTCACATGAAAGATTGCTAGTATTCTGCACTCGTACGTATTTGTAAGACGCACCTGAACTTGATCGTTCGTGATAAAGGAGAGTATTAAGTAAGTGGGGCAAGCTGATTGATTAGGGGAGATTCTCTTATTGTATTGCATTTAGAAGTGTTTAGTTCCGTTAGCCAAAGCGTATACATCCTGCTGAAGTGCTATTCAGATCTTGCTGGAGTGTTATCGTATCGTTACAGTCTTCAATCTTCCCATATATAGCGCAATCGTCAGCAAATAGAGAAATGAAACATGTAATTTTGTCACGAAGATGACTGATGTAAATCAAAGAAAAAGTAAGGGGGCTAAAACAGAGCCTTGAGGTACAACTCAACCGACCGGTACTTTAGGAGAGTCATTGTTATTAGCGCTCGCGTGTTGTTTGCCGTTAGAAAGAAACAGTCGAATCCAGTTGTAAACCAAGAGATCAATGTTTGGCTGGCTGACTTTTCTCTAGAGTATGTGGTGGTTGACTCTGTCGAAGGATTTAATCTACAATATGCAGTCGAGTATAAAGCCGGCGTCATAAAATGCATAGAGATCATTGCGAAATGTTATTAATCGGGTTTTTCATGAGAAGGACTCGCGGAACCCATGATTCCTGTAAAAACCTTTTTGATTCCCAGAAATTCACTAGATGTGAAAAAATGGTGCTTTCAAATACTTTACTAAGTACAAATCTCAAGGAAATATGTGTGTAGTTATGGGGGTCATGCGGGTCACCGGACTTATGAAGTGGAATCACCTTGCCTGTTTTCCAGTCTCTGGGTGAGAAGCTGTTCTTCAGTGCTTTTCTGAAAATGCGATTTAACTATAATAGAACTATATTCGGCAGTACACTGCAAATCCTTTATCCGCAGCACGGTAGAAGGATACGCACTCGTTCCACCCGCTTTTTTCCAGAACCCTGGGTGGGGCAACTAGGGCATAAGACTTCATAGATGACAATGTGGCATAACAAATGAATGCTGTCGAACACCTGCCGTTCGCCACTGCACTGCACGAGACCTGCGAAACCGCTCACGCCGCCGCTGCACAACACGGAGCACCGCATAACCATAACAATGCCGCCTTTGCGTCCAGGCAACATGGCCGCTAAGGCGTCATTTCTTCCACATTTTCCCCCCAGCGCTTCACCTGAGCAGACGCTTTCCTGAGTTTTTCTTTCCGCTATCATTGATTTCGTGCGTGAATCGGACCTGTGTTGCTCGCATATCTTCCCAGTGTAGTGAAAATGGCGATGCTCCGCTTTAAATGTGAAAGCTCGCGTCAAAGGAAAGCTATTTCACGCTGAAAATGGCTTCGCCGCACCTTTGTCGGATGCTCGAGGCATGTAACAGTAGCGCAAAGGGAGGAGATAGTATCAGCATATCGACCAGGAACGGTTTCTACGGCCTGAAAATGGAAAATTATCTGGTCCTCGAAGACAAGCTTGCCGACTTTTTTAAGCTATGATGCCAGAGATGGTCAGGCTAGCAGCCCTTCAACTGACGCACGATCGCAGCGCATTTCGAAGTGATTAAAGCCGGCAGTTCAGGATCACAGACGAAAAGGAACTACCAGGATAATTAATTTCCCAGTCTATAAAGGCAAATTGTATTTCTCTGTATTTTTTTAGGATTTTTCCAATTTTCCACGCAGGGGAACTTCGGTTTGATATTAGAAAACTGGCAACAATGCATTTTCTCTGTTTCACAAAACGTTAATGACAACCACACGCTAATTAAGCCAAGGAATTCGTATAGGGGAGGTGAAATGTACTGTTTTAAGTGTGTTGTAATTGGGATATATGTAATTGTGAAGAAAGATGCGAAGGTTGCAGGTTCGGTCCCTGCCGGCGGCATGTTGCCTTATCGTCCACTTTACTTTCTTCACATCTACATCATAATTACTATACTAAATTTAAAACAGTACAATTAACGTCCCCTATACCTTCCTTGGATTCCTTATCTGCTGGTTTTCTTTAAGGTTGTGTCAAACAAAGAAACGGTTGAAAGCGTCTACGAAGGCGTGAAATCACCAATGTACGTGTAAGGTAAAAAAAAGTCGACGGACGCATCTCCACAAATTGAATCATGACGAGTGGGCGAAGCTCTGGGTATCGTATGGGTGAGTAACCGTACGTTGCCCGAGCGTTGCCCCATATAATGTACATTGAGTGACATAAAGGGACATAAAGTGACATAAAGAGTCGACAACAAAGCCAGGTCTTAATGTCCATAATGCCTACGTTGAAGTCGCCGACTAGTATAAAGGGTTTGTGCTTGGAGGTTTTTTATATTGTTCTGTCACAATTATGATTGATATTAGTCTATTGTTAAACCTTTTTTTGTGTCTCATGTTTGGACTAGCCGTGACAACGGACACCGTGGACGGACTAGCCTCGCCCATAAGGTGCTTCGCCCCTAGAACACAGTAAACTGTACTGATGCGCGACCGAAATGCCAAAGTAGGCAAGGAGCAGGCTGGAGACCAGGAAGTGGGGGGGATATGGAATCAGTTGCAGAAATTCCAGAAGGGGGGTTTTAATTCAGCGAAAATGTTGTTTTGAACGCGCGAAAAATCATCCAGCGCGCATATATATATATATATATATATATATATATATGAAGGAGGGAATTGTAAACTTAAGGGTTCGTTTGCTTTGTTAAACATAGTATTAATGAGAACTAACAGACAAAGATGCCAAGGAAAGTATAGGGGAAGCTATTAGAAGTAATTGCAATGCAAATGTGAAGAAATGAAAGTGGACGAAAAGATAACTTGCCACCGGCAGGATCCGAACCTGCGACCTTCGAATAACGCGTCCGATGCTCTACCACTGAGCTACGGTGGCGGTCATCTTCCCGTCCACTTTATGGGGTATATATGTGTACTTAAACGTGGGAGCTTCAGTCAGCGCCGCCTGTTGCCATTACGGCGAGTGTGGAACACTCTTTTTTGCCTGTAGGCGTCACGTAGTACGTGATCTTATTACGAGAGGGCAGCTGACTAGTAATCCCTCGCATACCACCTGAAGGCATCAAGTCTGCCAGAACGAGACCCTCGTTATGAATGAAGGAGGGAATTGTAAACTTAAGGGCTCGTTTGCTTTGTTAAACATAGTATTAATGAGAACTAACAGACAAAGATGCCAAGGAAAGTATAGGGGAAGCTATTAGAAGTAATTGTAATGTAAATGTGAAGAAATGAAAGTGGACGAAAAGATAACTATATATATATATATATATATATATATATATATATATATATATATATATATATATATATATATATATATATATATATATATATATATATATATATATATATATATATATATATATATATATATATATCAGAAGAAGCGTTCTACGAGCGTACTTCAGATGACTTGCCGATTTTCCTGCTCATAATCTGCTTCGCTATGTCTTGATTCAAATTTTGTCACCTCCTTGTCACGGGAGCTTCCTGTCTCACGTAATAGAGTGGCCGCATTTCGATAACTCCATGAAAATTCCATGTATCTCGAATTGCATGAACTTCTACGATCTTAAATAAGTGGTATGGCATAAACTGTGATTCCCTACAACTTTCGCACATAAACTGCCGTTAAGTCAATAATTGAAAGTTAATTAACGAATTTATGTTCCCGAGCCATTTCAATGTCACTTTAGCTGCGGTAAAATATTTTGCGCCTCGACGTAGACTTGGTGTGCGAAAACGAAAGGAGCCTGACGACTATGATAAGATTTTTAGTAACTATGGCTATTCTCTAAAAAAAAAAATCTAACACACACATACATATATATGTAGCTCTTACCCACCCTTCCCCTCAGGACTTAGTACGTAAGGCCGAAATGCGAAGAAGACCCGTGTGCTCATTAAAGAACCACTAGTGGTCAAACTTAATCAAAAGTCCCTCATAACGGTCTGCCTCATAATCATATCTTAGTTTTGGCACGTAAAACCCGAGTAATTATGTTGTCTTGCTCTTGTACGGTGCCCTAATATGCTCAGAATAGGCGAAAGTATGGATTATGTAACTTTGTGCGGGCGTGGAGTTTTCTTACTTTCATATCCAACTCGCACTGATTTAGTCCTGCTCACAATGCTGCGGATAAAAAAAAATGCCCCCCCCCCCCCCCCCACCCCCCACCACTACCCCCTACGAAATCTCTAGGAGTGAAAGCGTTCAAGTTCGGGTAATAATAATTGCTGGTGTTCAACGTCCGAGAACCGCGATATGATTATGAGGTACGCCGTAGTGGAGCGCTCTGGAAGTTTCGACCAGCTGGGGTTCTTTAACGTGCACCTAAATCTAAATACACGGGCCTCAAGCATTTTCGCCTCAATCAAATAGGCGGCCGCCGCGGCCGGCATTCGATCCTGCGACCTTCGGGTCAGCAGTCGATCACCATAACCACCGTGACGCGCGATCAAGCTCGACTTACGAGTATACTTTCTCTTGAAGCAACTGCACAGCTTCTATGAATTGCTATTCTTGGTTTAACCTGAAAGCGTTTTTATTCCGCCTCAATACAGGAGTCGCATATCAAATGGTCACGGCATTTCTTTAGCTACCCTCCGCTGTATCGGTAAGAGCAAAGTGTGATAATGCCGCGAGTGACGCCAGTGCCCAGCAGCGCAACATGTGATAACATCAGTGGCATCAACTGTTTTTGTAACCGCGAGAGACGTCAACGCAGCAGCCACCTAGACCGGTCAAGCACAATAAAGAAGTACGCTTCGGCAGGCTTGATTTGAACTCTGGGCCTCTACTGCTGAAGCTCGTTATTCTAATGTGTGCGCCACAGACGGATACCCTATTGCGTGCACGGAAACGCGTTTATGGATGTCTTCCGTGCAAGCAAGCGCATATTCCCCATCGCTGATGGTTTCTTGATGAATTCTCTTCGTTCACTCTGACGAGTTCATACGCTTTGAGTGTTTTCACTTCGCTAGCGAAGTGTCATCGAGTCGCCGTTAAATCAAATGTGGATTGTGATAAGCGCATTAAGGAGCGCTTCATCAACGGTGAATTTAGTGTACTGTATTTTATCTTCATGCGTATCACGAGCGTCTATAAGGTATCTAAATGGCATACGCACTGAATTTCACAAGCAGAGGTAGATGGTTTCTGCTGTAGTATTTTTTGATAACTTATGTTCTCATGCATGTGATACCTACTGGTGTTCTCGTCAATATTGCCCAGGAAATTGTGAATATATTTCAGTGGATGATAAATAGAGCGAGAAAAAGTGACTAACACAAAACGATGGCAACAGAGCATAAAAAAAAGCGAGAGTATTATTCATCGCTGGCCGTCACTCCCTTTGCTGCCCGAGTGCAAGCATTGATTCCTCCTGCAGCACATGAAGAGCTGAATGCCGAACTGGTTCGGGGAGTCACACAAAAGCACAATGCAGCATAAGGAACTCATGAATGCCTTTCTTTTTTTTGCTAAAAAAAAGATTAGAATGCTTACGAAAAGAAAATGACCTTATCTACACGTTGTCGCGGAAAAGCGGATGCGTACAACTCGGTTGTTTATTGAAGCTCAATGGTTGCTAAAATCTATGAACAGTGGTACTATGGTTAATTAGCACACAAAAAAAAAGGGAGAAATGGTAGGGATGCAAGCGAGGGTGGGATAAGTGACCTTATTTGGAAGGCCGTTCGATTAACAATAAACCGACTAATTTCGCAGCAAGTGCTGTCTCATTCTTCTCCTGTGTCCGCGTTTGCAGTCCCACCCTCTTTCGTAATGAAACGCTTCTCATTTTTTTTAAATTTAAGCAAGGATATATGCATTATATCAAGTGTGAGGTGTGTAAATAAAAGAAATCAATGGGAGTCAAGGTTTAAGAATGAGCTCTCGCTGCCAATAGTAGTTTCAAACTAGAAACTTGCGAATATCCCGAATAGTCGCAACAGCCGCCGTGGTATCTTAGCGACTAAAGTACTGTACTGCAAAGATAGAGGGCGTGAGTGCGATGCCCAGCCACTGCGGCCGCATTTCGATGAGGGCGGCACGCAGACACACCCGCGTACTCACATGTAACACAGCTGCAGATGAAGCTGCACAACAAGCACATTGTAAAGATGTTACTGTTTCTCTACCAATCTCGAAAAACGAATTCCATGCTGTTATAAAGGCAGCTACTTTCCGAATGAGTGAAAACCAAAGTTCAAAATGAGCTGTGATTTTTACCATATTGATCCGTTCATTGAATTCAAAATTACGCTAGCAATAGAAAGAATTATTGAAACACTTATCCACGGGTTAAGCGTGTGTGTGTGTGTGTGTGTGTGTGTGTGTGTGTGTGTGTGTGTGTGTGTGTGTGTGTGTGTGTGTGTGCGTGTGTGTGTGTTTGTGTGTGTGTGTGTGTGTGTGTGTGTGTGTGTGTGTGTGTGTGTGTGTGTGTGTGTGTGTGTGTGTGTGTGTGTGTGTGTGTGTGTGCGTGTGCGCGCGCGCGTGTGTGTGTGTGTGTGTGCGTGCGTGTGTATGTGCGTGTGCGTGTGTGTGTGTGTGTGTTTCATATGTGTGCTCGTGTCTTTTGTAGTCCATGTACAGCTGTTTGTATTTTCTTTCTTAAGTTGTATTCCCAATCCACTCAAGGACTAAGGAGTAGCCGGCGCCTTATTTGTCCTCCAACATCTCCTTATACATCATATAAATAAGGTCCTCCTTAAATAACTCCAGGTGGTCAACGTTAACCCGTGGACCGCAAGTTTGGCGGCGTGCCTAGTTAGTTGTTTTTGCACGGAATTTATTGTAATTTTTTTGCAGTTATGCGACAGCACCACCGTCCTCTTTAAAAAGATTCGTCATTCGTAAAGATTTGTTTGACGCATGCTGAGTTTTTCGTACATTCTACGATTAAAATAAATCGAAAAGTTAAAAGCGTGAAGATCGCGTATACGCTCCACCTATACGGAACGGCAGCGTTCCTTTTTCCCGAGGGGCCTGAAATCTTCGCGAACTACACGCGAACAACTTTCTTGCTTGAAAACTGCAATAAAATCGCGCTTCGGTAGCCGAATAGAGTTTTCATTTCGGAGAAGAGAGACAAGAGCGTGCGCCGCCAGCATTCAGTGGACGCCTGACATTGATGTGAAATGTCATAACTCCTTTCTCGCTGTAAAGAGGGCTTCTGCGGAGGCCGCAATGCATCCATGTGTGTGAAAAATATTGCATTGGGCTGTCAACCTGTAGTACAATCAATAGCTTCAAAAAAGCGAGAGAGCGCACCTTTCATTATTTATTGTATGCCGACCAGCAGATTGAAAAAAATAAATAAATAAAAAAGAAGAAGGGGAGAGGGGGATGAACCTGCTGAATTATACTTTCACAGCGCCGACTAGTTGTGTGGAAATACTATATTGCCAACGGTGAATAACACTGCAACATTGTTTTCAAAAACTTTTTAGAAACCGTACGGACAGCCTGCTAGCGGAAAGAAATTCTCTCTTTCAGGGCAGCAACCGGTCGCTACCGCCAGTTCCACCAGGGTCTGTAATAGAAAGCCTAGCAAAAAATGAGAAAGTGCGCAAAGAGGGCTTGTATATGGGATCAACCCGATGTACAGTTCTCAAAGATTGAAACACGATAATTCAAAGCTACATAACGCAGGCAGTTTTGTTTTCATTGTCTTGATTTCGTGTCATATCGGCGTAATTTCGACTCGAACACACTTAGATCACAGACGACATTATCATTAGCATCAAGATTGAAGTGACATGACGTGGTTACACTCTCAGTCAAATCCCGGCTAGAATACACGCCTACAGGCAGGAAATCCGGTCAAATTATGGCCGCATCTAGTCAGTTCGTTACGCGGCTCCGTAGCCGTGTCCCAGAAGAAGCGGCCCTATTCTAAGTGGCCTTCAGAATAGCCGTGGCGACGCTTAGACGGGATTTTAAGTCAAATTTTTCCTGGCTAGGCACGGCCTGCGGTTACGCGTGACGGCCCTGTACGCGGCCTGTCTGTAGGCGGCCCTGATGCGGTTGCGAGAAAAAAAGTTATTTTTTGACGCTGTCAACCGTTTTCTCGCCAGTTTGACGGTTGTAATTATCACTACGGGTAATTAGAAGATGAACAGTATCACAATCATCAACATCTGCGACAACAACATGCAAATTACGCACAGCACTGGAATCGAACTCGGGGCCGCGTGCACTGAAAGCAGATAACTTACCCATTGCACCACAGCGCCACCGCAAGAATGCTCGTTTTTTTTGCGGGGGTATATATCTACCATGCCGTTTGCAAACAGTCGGCGCGACGTTGAACGTCTGTTTTTGTGCCATGTGCATGTGTTTGAGGGTGCATTAGGTCAGCAAATAGTTTGCGGGGCTTCATGAACTCCAGACAAACGCGGTAAGCACCTTCGGCTCCGACTTCGGTTCGTAATTCGCCGTGCCGCAAGAACGATTAACGTGTGTCCGTGTGTCGTTAAAGCTTCTCCGTGAACAGCGGTTGTTTCGCTCAACGAAAATTCGCGAATGTAAACCAGCGTGACGAGGATATCCTCAGATCTCGGAACCCACGTACATTTTTCCCATATGCGTGTGCTGCGAGCAATTTCCGTTATTTATGCCGCGACGTACACGCGTGTCAGTGACAGCAGCCCGTTCTCAGCTGTTCGTGTAACGTTAATCTGCTTTGGCACGTTAATGCTTGAATGGGTATTTTAAAGTGCCTACACTAACATTTGCACTTAGTGCGCGTGAACCGTCGCTCCGCACGTTGGGTCAGCAGCACCTTTTTAGCAGTTCGACGATCATCTGTTTCAGCAATTACCACTTATGCGCGCTATTTTGCGCGACACAGTGGTTTTTACTCATCTTCAGTCTTTAACTTATCTTATATATGGGAACTAGCTACTCTTACCTTTACTCAGCTACTCTTAGCGACACCGCTGTTCAAGTGAATGTCGAAACGTGCGCCAAGATCAAGTATGACGTACACAAATTTGCCACGGACAAGTTTCCCCTCCAAATAAATAGTCGATGCTTTTGCACGTCTCTTTCGCGAACGTCCGCGTGTAGTTGGGGTGCAGAACGAACTTGAAATATTGTTGCTGCATGCCTCAATAAAACAGCTGATTTTCAGAAAATGAGGATATATTATAACTGGTACATTGCCACAGCAGTACACAGGTTGGCTTGATCGTGGTTCAACGTTACAAATGCCATGCTAGAATACGAGAACTGTAGCAGATATTCAAAACTGAAAAAAAAGTCGGTAGCATATGATCTCCTGCTGCCTGGTGCACCTGCACTCGATTTTCGAGTTCACCATGCAATTACAGAACCATTAATAAAAGTTCAACCCACCAATTTTCAATCAATGTGAATCACTCTCTGTCTCACTGCCTTCCGTTTATTCCTTTTGTGCATTGTTTTCCAAAAAATCATCTGTTCAACTTGTTTTGTAGAACACGAGCATTGATATTGATAGGCCAGTGTTTCAGGAATCTGTTTTGCATGCACAAGTACTTTCTTTTTAATGCGTGACAAATGTCATAACTCGATAACTGATGAAACAAATGTTGTTTGTCGTCTTTTATTGGAATCAAAACAGTAACACTGGGGCTTGCCCAAATGCAGGGAGATGTATGATATCCTAAATAAAGTGTGCCGTAAGCACTGGAAAGTGTTTCAATCTCTTCCTGCGGTTGACTGGGTGGCACATCGGGCAGCATGAAGAACACGTCCTGCGTAGATCTCGACCCTGAAAAACGTACGCGGTTCCAGATGTTGAAAAGTTACGCAAGCTGGCATGCCACAATTAAGTCACGAAACAAATGCGAGCCATGAACTGAGTAAATTGAAAACAAATTTATCACAACGTAATGTGTACACATGATAACATAAGAAGCATTGTATTCCGCGAAAAAGCGCATCTACAATGGGATGTAACGAAGATTACACACAAAGCATGTAAATTCGGGAGTAGTTACTGCTGCGCTTAATGTTCTCTCGCAAGTATAACACGATCAATGTATATATATATCGGGCTAAGTGTGCCCACCCTGCTCCTATTTTTCTTTTTTTTTTTTCGTTCACTCAGCAAAATTGGATCTTGCACATGCATCAGCAGATATCACGACACCATCAAAGAAAACAAAAAGGCTACTTACCAATTCGAGCTTGTTGTACTGGACTGTGCTCGCAGTACGCGCACCAACCAGCCTGGTATGGTGCGGCAGGCTCATTGTTCCCGGCGCGGCAAAATCCATCGCACTCACATTGCGGCGCGTTACATTGCCCTCGATACACACCTTTCATATCCATTGATGAAAACATATCACCCAGCGGCAGGCGCAAAGCGCGCAGCCGACGCAGTTTAGCGCTTTCCAAGTACGTTGACAAACAGGTGACGGTTACCGGCCTCAAAGCTCTGTCGCCTGCACGGAGCGGCCGCGCGGCGAACACGCAAGTTCTCAGCTTCGCGGTGCGCTCGTCTGTCGTGTTTTTTTTTTTTTCCTTCACGCACGCGCGCCGGGCGAGCGCGGAGCGCGCGTCTCAATTCTTCTTTCTTTTTTTTTTTTTTCGTTCAAGCGCATGCGTGGTGCAGTTGTTTCCGACGCTTGTTCCCCGCCGCCCTGACGCTCAACGGCTCAACTCGCACGCGGATCGGCCTGCGGGGCCGTATGCGGACTTCGGCCGTTACTGCGATAGTTTATAGGCGGCACTCCTCAAGTTCGAGGCCGCCTGAATAGAGTAACGTATACTTTCTTCGCTGGGCTGTCCATAGCCGTGATAATAAACAGTACGTCGAAGGATGCCGCCTATATCGAGGCTATTATCCAGGACCGTACTGAGAGTGTACCTCAGTCAATTAAGCATGCCAGTCGGTATACTGAAAAAATTTGATGTCGCGTTTCAGGGCCTGAGCAATGTACCCGCGATTGTGCTTATAGGGAGGCGCAGACGTAATACGAGTTTGCAAAACACTCAACAATCAGAGCACCCGCCGCGGTGGTCTAGTGGTTATGGAGCTCCGACTGCTGAGCCGCAGGTCGTGGGATCGAATCCCAGCCGCGGCGGCCGCATTTTCGATGGAGGCGACAATGCTCGAGGCCCGTGTACTTAGACTTAGGTGCACGTTAAAGAACCCCAGGTAGTCGAAATTACCGAGCCCTCCACTACAGCGTCTCACATAATCATATATACTCGTTTTGGGACGTTAAATCCCAGTAATTATTATTAACACTCAGAGCATATCGGAAAGCTCATAAGAAAACAATAAATGCAAACATACATGACAAGGAACAGTGTATTCGCCGTTAACAAGCAAAACAAGAAACCGTGCGCAATGAAAAAGAAACCGGTTGTGATACCCTACGTGCACAAGTTTTCCCATTGCTTGAAAAAATGCGGCCAGTAGGGTATGGGGTACGTGTTGTGATGTCAGCTCCCAACAAAATGTCCCCTCTATATGCTCCCGCTTGCATAGAAGAAGTTCGGGTTCACGCAAG
>JALIZH010031810.1:0-14478 GCA_030522465.1 Rhipicephalus appendiculatus
TCTACGCAACTATCCCGACATCTCATGTAAGCGGCAACATTATTTACGTCCAAAAACCCGTTCCAAATTGAAGGCGAAGTTTTAAGTATGGGAGTCTATGGAAACGGTCAAATTTAGGACGGTTTTCTGGGCACTAAAATGCGATTTGTGACGAGACGGTAGCATCGATTCGTATATTCCCGGGGATTTATCAACTTCAATGACTGAGCTATCACCTGGTTGCAGCAGCAACGCTTCAAATGGCGAAAAAGTTGTTCCAAAACCGCCGTTTTCATAACAAGGTCGCGGAATTCATTGTGGTAGATATATAAACTGGGTTTTCGTCCGCAGGAACGCGTTGGAGCGATAGCCGAGCGCGTTGAACGACGAGAGTTCGAAATCATTGATAACACAACCGCGAGTTCGCAGGTTCGATTTCGGCTGCGGTGTCCTTTTTTTTCTCGCTAGTCTGGAAGCCTTTCGCCAGATGGCATACGACGAAATGTAGGTCATTAAGTTTCGGTTCTTGTTTTTGTTTCTTACTATCCACACCAAAGTTATCATGCAAAAAATAACTGGTTTCATGTTATTGTACAATACTAACATGCTTCTAAGCTCATTTCTCATTTAGATATAAGGTATCCAGTCAATAAACAGACAAATGCAGATAACAGGTTTTTAAGGTTGGTTTCTTAAGCTAAATGTTTATGGAGATATTATGAGTATTTTTGCCTCTGCAGCTATGCATAGGAAAGGTGTATTTGTGCGACTCTTGTGCTGCCTGAAACATATGAAACAAAAGTTTAGCGTCGATTGTGTGGAATTGAAAGGCACAAAAGTATACAAGTTTCCAGAAATCGCAGTTGTAGTATTCGCACAATGGAATACCACTGAAGCTATTTGACGGAGTCTATTTACGTTATATCAAAGCGGAATTTCTTGCGTAAACCATCATGGTCAGCGATTCTGAAATGTGTTGCAATAACGAATTCGTATTGTTTGTTCGTCGATAATGTCGAGGCATTTTTACAGGAGGAAGCAAGTCATGGTAAGTGTTATGTCCGGATGTGTCGTCGGCCCAGAGACGTACGCGCGGGGCGCGGTAGCCTCAAAAGCATAGACAGGCAGGAACGGTTAAAAACGTGTTTATTCCTACTTGGAGGCGGCAGCCGAACTGCCGGGGAAAACGCGCGGTGACTCGTTTGTAACGAGCAGGGGAGAGGGAAGGAGTCGACAACCGGACGTCCGCAGGAACGGTGTACCGCTTCACTCAAGACGTTCGGGGGCTCGCTCGGGAACAAAGGTGCGCTTGGGACACAACATCTCCTCCCTCCTTATGGCGAATTCCACTGGGAGATCCGGAGCGGCCGCCAAAATCCTGGAGCGAGCACTCGGATTGCACCAAGCCAAATCTGCCAGTGGAACACGTGAATGCTCCGCGTGAGGTCGCTCCGGAAGTTGTTTATGCATACGTCACTTAAACCGGCTCCTGAACTTCTTCGGCGTAGCCGATTATCTTCGGGCGTGCGCAGAGCAGGTCAGGAAACATTTCGTTACACATCATTTCATAGAGCACGTACGGTCGACATCGCTGTTGCTAATACTGTCAGAACTTGTGCTCTCGCAATCGCTCAGAGCAAGTAGCAAACCACGCCGCTCGTCTAGGTCGTCCAGAAGAGTCAGACTACACAATGTAAACAAGTGCACAGGGTGACCAGACTCCGCTTCAAAAAACGGCCAAAACAGCCGAGTTGTCCGACTGTGCCGGAAATGACGGCACCGCGTTGCGGAGTTCCGGCGAAATCCGCCTCTGCAAGACGGAGCAACGCGGAACGCTCTGTCGCGGAGTGGGTTGCTCCGAATCTGCCAGTGGAAAACGCGAACTTGCTCCGAATCTACCAGTGGAATGCAGATTCGCGGCCGCGGAGCAAGAAAAGTTGCTCCCGCTCTACCAGTGGAATTCACCATTAGATTGTCGCTTGGAAGCGATCTGGGGGTCGCCGTGGGCGCGTGGACGCTCTGGGCGCGTAAACAAGAGGAGCCTCCGCTTGCTGGGTGTCATTTTCTTCCCGTTCAGGGCCGGCTGGCGGCGGCGCCGATTCATCTGGTGCGAGATGCCAGGCTAAGTGGGACGAAGCTTCCGTCGGGGTGCTTGCTTGAAAGGGAGCCTCCCTTGGCAAATTACCTGAACGACGTAGCTGATTAAGGTGGCGGCGAGTGGCCTTTCCGCCTATGTCGACGAGCCATGACCGCAAACCTATGCGTTTAAGTGCCGTCGCTTCAACCCAGCCGGGTCTTCTGTTGAACTGGCGTGCGTATATGCGTTGTCCCATTTCAATTCTCCTGCTACGTGGGAGCTTTTCTTCCCCCTGAGGGGTTTCCGCTGAGGGCTCCGGGACAATTGCTGTAAGCTGGGTTCTCATTTCTCGTCCGAACATCAATCTTCCTGGCGTTTGCCCTGTGGTGTTTTGAACAGTGTTGTGCTGCCTGAAGAGAAATCGCGCGATGCGGCGTTGCATTGTCCCAGTCTGATCTTTAGTAAGGGCGCGTTTAAGTTCTGCCACGTAGCGCTCGGCTTGTCCGTTCGTCGCTGGGTGGTAAGGGGCTGATGTCACAGAAGAGACGCCGTTGTCGCTGTAAAACTTGAGAATCTCCGTGGACACAAACGGAGTGCCGTTGTCCGAGACTACCTTGCGTGGTAGGCCGAACGTTGCAAACAACGACCGGAGAGTGTCAATAACTGCTGCCGATGTTGTTGTAGTCATTTGCTTTACCTCAAGCCACTTGGTGTATGCGTCTACAACCACCAGGAATGAACACCCTTCGATAGGTCCAGCAAAATCAATGTGCAGGGTGTACCAAGGCGTGTCTGGTCTTTCCCATTCAGGAATAGGGGCTCTTGGTGGGGCTCTGTGGTTGCATTGACAAGGCTGGCAATCTTGCACTGTTGATTCTATGTCATGGTCGATACCAGGCCACCACATATAACTTCTGGCACACTTCTTCATAGCAACAATGCCTCGATGACCTGCGTGGACAAGCGACATGGCTTGTCCGCGAAGTGCTGCCGGAATCACAACTCTTGATCCCAAAGTGATGCAGCCGCGATGAGTGCTTAACTCCGTAGCTCGCTTGCGGTAAGCGTTGAAGTGTTCACCCTTTAGCTTCTGCACCTTGCCTTCTTGTATAGCTGCGTAGACTTCCTTCAAGACAGTGCACTCCTGCGTTGATGCTGCTACCGTGTCAGCTGTTAGCGGAGGGTTCGGCAGCGCCTCGAACATGAGTATTTTGTTAGTTAGTTTGGTTTTTTATGGCGCAAAAGCAGCTGAGGCTATGCTGCGCCAGACACAAGACGTTAAGGAATGGACACTGAAATGATGAACTTTTAAAGCTTATTTAACAAATTACATTCTTTCAGGAAGCTTAGCACGTCAGGCAGAGGTACTATAGGGTCATCTCCTAGAAACAAAGCAGGGTGTAAAGGTACGTGTTGTTTGTATAGTTTACTGAAATGTTTTTGTCTCTGTGTTTCAATGTTGGGACATATGATTAGGATATGCATAAGTGTTAACGGTTCTTGGCATTTTTCACACGTTGGTTGTTCTTCCTTTGCGATCAAAAAGTTGTGTGTCAAGTGTGTGTGTCCAATGCGAAGTCGGCATAATATAACTTCGATAAACCGTTGTTGGTGACGGTCGGTCTTCCATTCACCGAGTATGGGTTTCACCATGTGGAGCTTGTTATTCGTGCATGTGTCCCACTGTTGTTGCCATTTCGCTAGTAGAGCTAGACGGATTGTTCTCTGGATGTCTTTAAGGGGGAATTTTCACATTGGCTACTGTTTTGTGGGCTGCCAATGAAGCATATTTATCTGCTCTTTCGTTTCCAGGTATCCCAACATGACTTGGGACCCAGCAGAAACGGATGGAAACTGCCTGGCTGTTTAAATGTACCATGTTTAAAATGTCACCCACTAATGGCTCACATTCGGATTTTATATGTAGTGCTTTTAGTGCGCTTAGTGAGTCGGTGTATATGATTGCTTTCTTGTATTTGGCAGCAATGATTTTCCGCACTGCTTCACTCAAAGCATAAGCTTCAGCTGAAAAAATGGAAAAACTACGAGGTACTCTCACAGACACTGCACTTTCCGCTGTCGCGATCCCAATACCCACATGGTTTTCTGTTTTTGAGCCATCTGTGTAAAATTCTTCGTAATCCCTATATTCGTGCTGAAGTGTATAGAATTCTTGAATTATGTGTTCTGGTGGAGTGCTTTTTTTGTTGAAACGGCTTAGTGAAAACTCGCAAAGCTGTGACAGGTCGAACCATGGCGGCAGTCTTGGTGGTTTAATAGCGACGTGTAGTGCTCCTTCAGGGATGGCATAAATGTGGCAATGTTCCTCGAAGCGCAGGACAAGTGGTTTGATTAGGTTGGGTTTGTTTAGGTAGTGTAAGCGCGAGTTACACTGTGTGGCAATTTCGTAGCAGATGTGTTCAGGTGACGACCTTATTCTTAAGACGTATGACAGAGTTAGTAATGCTCTTCGGTGACTCAAGGGAGGTTCGTTGCATTCCACATATAAGCTCTCCACTGGCGATGTTCGGTAAGCACCACTGGATAGACGTAGGCCGAGATTGTGCACAGGGTCAAGACGCCGAATGTAAGACTGCCGTGCCGAGCCGTAGACGACACAACCATAGTCCAAGATACTGCGGCCGATGGAACGATAGATTCGCAGCAGGCAGAGTCGATCGGAACCCCAGTGTTTATGAGATAACACTTTCAGAAGGTTGAGTGCTCTATTTCCCTTAACTTTTAGTGCGTTTATATGGGAAAGGAAGTTGAGTTTTTGGTCAAATGTAACTCCTAAGAATTTGTATTCTTGTTTTACCGGAATTTCAATGTTGTTTAGCTTAAGAGCAGGGTCAGGGTACAATCCACGTTTTTGCGTGAAAAGAACTGCGGTAGTTTTTTGTGCCGAGAAACGAAAACCATTTTGGTCAGCCCATTTTGTAAGCTTATTGATTGTTATTTGCAGTTGCCTTTCACAGGATGATAGGCTGGAGGCCCGACAGGCGATCTGAAGATCGTCAACGTAGACGGAGTGCATGACTGTGGGAGGTATGACCTTGTTGATGGAGTTCATTTTGACTATGAAGAGTGTTGTACTCAAAATGCAACCTTGTGGCACGCCATTTTCTTGGACAAATACTCGAGAGAGTACTGTGCCGAGACGTACTTGAAATGTTCTATTAGAAAGGAAATCACATAAGCAGTTTAGCATTCTTCCACGAATCCCCATGTCTGCAATATCTCTAAGAATCCCGTATCGCCACGTCGTGTCATACGCCTTCTTTAAGTCGAAGAAAACCGCGAGACAGTACTGTTTGTGTAGAAATGCATCTCGTATTTCGTGTTCCAGTCTAACGAGATGGTCAGTGGTGGAACAGCCTTTTTTGTATCCACACTGGTGCGAGTCTATAAGCTGTGTTGATGTGAGAATGAAGGTGAGTCTAATGTTTATAATGCTCTCGTATGTTTTTGCCAGACAACTTGTTAATGCAATCGGCCTGTAGTTGCTCGGGGATGTTGGGGGTTTACCAGGTTTTAAGAGAGGTATGACTATCGCGTTTTTCCAATCTTCAGGTATTATGCCGGATTCCCATATTTTGTTGAAAAATTGGAGAAGAGCCTCCGCCGATGCTTGTGATAAGTGCGCCAACATTGTGTAGTGTACCCGGTCAGGCCCTGTTGCCGTTTTTTTTACCGGCGGAAAGTACCCTGTGTAATTCGTGTAGTGTGAGAGGATGGTTGTAACATTCATTTGAGGCGGTAGAAGTGGGGAGTTTTTGTTTTTCAGCATTTTCTTTGTATTTAAGGAATGCATTGGTGTAATTCGCTGAGCATGATACATCGTAAAAGTGTTCGCCTAAAAGGTTGGCCTGGTCTTCTAGTGTTGTTTGTGTGTCTGGACTTGTAAGCAGTGGTATTGTGTACGATGAGTATTCTCCTCTGAACTTCCTCACCTGATCCCAGATATGTTTAGATGTGGCTGAACTATTAATGGATGATATGTATTTGTGCCAAGAACTCTTTTCTGCCTGCCTTCGGATATATCGTGCTTTAGCTTTCACCTGTTTAAAACTTATGAGGTTGCTATAGGTCGGGTACCTCCGTAAGGTTCCCCAGGCCTTGTTTTGTTGCTTTTTGGCTTCGGTGCACTCAGTTGTCCACCAGGGATTTAATTTCTTTCGTACAATCCCAGACGATTGCGGTATCGCCTTTTCCGCCGCTGAAATGATAGCGTCAGTGAACTTTTTGTTGAGTTCCTGAACAGAATGTTCGGGTGAAAAAATATGTTCAAGGTTTGCGTGATGTGTAAAAAGCGGCCAGTTTGCGAGTTGCAATTTCCACCGGCGTGGCTTGGTGGCCAGTGTTTGATACGATGACATGAGTTTGATAATGGCGGGTTGGTGGTCGCTGCCATATGAATTTTCCAGGACTTCCCATTTAAAATCGGCGAACAGACATGGTGAGCAGAGAGCGAGATCTAAACAACTAAAAGTGCGTGATGTTGGCGAAAAATATGTAAAAGCACCCGAGTTTAAAAGGCAGATATCGTTTGATAAAATAAAATCTTCAACGCTCTGCCCTCTTTGGTCAGTTTTGTCGTTACCCCAAAGGGTGGAATGCGCATTAAAATCCCCAACTAAAAGAAATGGTTTTGGTAACTGTTCCACTAGATTTTCTAGGTCTTTAGTGGTAAAAAAGGGTGTGAGGTGGGATATATAGCGAGCAGATGGTGATGGTTTTGTATGATAGAATGGTGACGGCTATGGCCTCGAAAGATGTGTTTATTTGGACATCTCGCGTAGGAATGCTGCCCTGCACAACTATGGCTACTCCTCCCGAAAGACGGTTGCAATGTTCGCGGTCCTTTCGGGCAACTGTGAAGCCCTTTAGGAAATGGTCGTGTTTTGCACCAAGATTTGTCTCTTGGAGGCAAAAAGCTACCGGTGAGAACTTGTTGATGATCTCCTTTACGTCACCTAAGTTATGAATTAAGCCTCTACAGTTCCAATGCGCTATAAAAGCCATGATGAAATAAAATTAAGCAAATGTACTTCTGGGGATTGATCGGTTTAATTAAAAGATGATAGGTGACAATACTAAGAAATAGAAATAGAGAGGAATGCGATGACCATTACGGTTATCGCTTACTTATTGTGGTTACTGGGACCTTGTCCTTGTCCTGTTTGGCGCGCTCGAGGGAGCGCTTGTCCTTCGGTGTCGATGACACCGGGGTTTTGTGGTCGATCTCCATTGCCTTGTCAGAGGCGCTGGCAGATCGAGAGTGCGGCGCTGAGAAACGGATCTCAGGCCTTGGTACTCGATTGATTTTAGGGCCCAGGGAGACCGGAGTCTGCGGGCCCTTTGATGTGGATGGAGCAGCTGGCGCTGCTTCCTTTAAGGGGGGCGGTTGGAGTCACCACGGGACCACTGCGTGTGGTTGCGGTGGACTCCTGAGGCCTTTGTGACGCTGCCCCCGACTGCGTCACATCGGCGTAACTTCTGCGGAAAAGGTACGACAGCCGTTTTCGCGCTTCGCTGAATGATATTTTTTCTTTGACGGTCAGAGCGATCACTTCTTTTTCTTTTTTCCAACATGGACATGACCGGGAATACGCTGGGTGTTCCCCGTCACAGTTAACACAGTGGGGTGAGGATGTGCAGTTTTCGGATTTGTGGTCGTTTGCGCTGCATTTTGCGCATGTTTCTTTGCCTCTGCATGAGTGCGAGGCGTGACCGAATCTTTGACATTTGAAACAGCGTCTGGGGTTGGGGATGTAGGGTCTGACATTGATTTTTAAGTACCCAGCCTCGAGAGAGGTGGGCATTTCACTTGTTCCAAAGGTTAGTATTACGTGTTTGGTGGGCACTTCCTGATCATTGCGGCGGATTACTATTCTTTGGACTTTTATTACATTTTGGTCTTGGAAACCTTCGAGGAGCTCTTCGTCACTAAGGCCTAAGAAGTCTTCCTCGGAGATTACTCCCCTGCTGGTGTTTAGAGATCGATGGACTGAAATGGTGACAACTGTTTCTCCAATGCTGGTTATTTGGGATAGCTTAGGCACTTGGTCTTTTTCGGTTAGCTCCAGGAGGAGGTCACCGCTTGACATTTTGGATGCTTTGTATGTGGGTCCGATTTTTTCTTTTAGGCACTTGGTCACCAAAAATGGGGATAGTTTTCTTAGAGGTGTGCTTTCACTATGGATAATGTGGTACTTCGGGAAAGTAACTTTAGTTTCTGTCGAGAAATGAAAACTTGCTTCGGTGCGGCCTCTCTTACGAGACCGATCAAGGACGGCGGATGCTTGTGAAGCCATAAAAATATGAATGCGTTCAGTAACAGCGGCGACCACCCACCACGGAGCCCAACAAGGGGACGCGGCTGGACTTGTTAAACAAGCCCTCCCGACGTCAGCCGTACGCTGTCACTATAACCCAATGTAATTATCCAAGGTGGGATACCTACACAAGGTTAACCCCTGCCGCCATGAAAATTGGAAGTAAACAGAAGTGAGGAGAGGACAGGAAAGATAAAAAGTGTGAGAGAAAGACGAAGATGTGGGAGGAGAGAGATAGGAAAAGGCGACTGCCGATTTCCCCTGGGTGGGTCAGCCCAGGGGTGCCGTCTACGTGAAGCCGGGGCCAAAGGGGTGTGTTGCCTCTGCCGGGGGGCCTTAAAGGTCCAATCACCCGGCGTCGGCTCAACCCCCCAGGATCCCCTTTTCCCCGGACACGGCTATGCCACGCACGGCTAAGCGTGGGAGGAGGTCGGAACCCCCCCCGTTAGCTCGGGTCCGTGGTGTCGCCACACACCAAACGCCTGCTTGCGCAGACGCCCCTGCGGGGTCGAACATGAGTATGTCACCTGGCGGGGGTGGCTCGTCGATTGTGGTGTCCAGCGGCAGGCGGCTTAGTGCGTCAGCGTTCTGGTGTTTCTTACCAATGCGATGTACGAGTTCGTAACCGTACGCCGACATCTTGATGCACCATCGTGTCATTCGCGGCGACAATGTCTGTGGCATTGGCTTCTGGGGACCCATGATACCCAATAAGGGCCGATGATCTGTAATGAATGTCACTCTTCTGCCGGTAATGTACTGGCGGAAGTGGTCTGCTGCGTAGACGATGGCAAGTCCCTCTTTATCTAGCTGGGAATAATTCCTCTCTGCCTGCGATAGGGTGCGCGATGCGAAAGCAATCGGGGCTTCCCGTCCCTGGTCGTCAGCTTGGGAGAGGACTGCTCCCACTCCGTACGGTGATGCGTCGCAGGCTAGCAGTAGGGGTCTCCTTTCGTCGTAGTGTCGCAGAACAGTAGACTTCCGAAGTAGTTCTTTAAGGGCAACAAATGCTTTTTGGTGGCGTGGCGACCAATTCCATGGGACTTCTTTCTGGAGTAGCTGGTACAGATCGTTGGCCACTGTAGCTCGATCTTCTAAGAACCGGTCGTAGAACGTTAATAGCCCTAAGAAAGACTGGAGCTCTTGCTTGTTAGTAGGTGCTCGTGCTTCGGTGATTGCTCGCCCTTTGTCTTCAGTAGGATGAATACCGTGCGCGTCAATTTGATGTCCAAGAAACTTCACTTCAGGCACCGCAAACACACATTTTTCCTTGCTGATGCGCAAGTTAGCATTTGATAGCCTTTCAAGGATGAGCTCCAAACGCTCCGCGTGCTCTTCAGTGGAGGCGCCACCGACAATAACATCGTCCAAGTAGACGCAAACTCCCGGGATCCCGTTAAGTGTAGACTCCATAAATTTCTGGAAGATTGCTGGTGCTGCAGCTATGCCGAATGGTAGCCTTTTGACTTTGTAGAGACCCTTAATGGTGTTTATCGTGAGCAGTGCAGACGTTGGTTCGCTCACCTTCAGTTGCTGGTAGGCTTGTGTCAAGTCCAAGGTGCTGAAGATCCTTCCACCACGAAGCGTGCTAAAAACCTCCTCTGGGGTCGGTAGTGGGTAGGAAGATGCTTTTGTCGCCAGGTTGACAGTGCTCCGGTAGTCTCCGCAGAGGCGTAGGGTACCGTTCTTCTTTCGGACGACAACGAGTGTTGTAGCCCATTCTGAATGTTGCGTCGGTTCGATGATTCCTTGTTGCTGCAGTCGGTCAAGCTCATTCTCGACTGACGTTCGTAGGGCAAAAGGTACCGACCTAGCTTTCAAAAATTTAGGCGTCGCATCCTCCCGCAGTTCCAGTGTGACTGGAGGTCAGTTGTTTCCTGGTATTTCTTCGGAGAAAACCGCTTGGTACTTCTCTTGAAGCTGCTCCACTGACGGATAGCTGGGTGTGTGGTGAACTCCGCCAATGACCACTCCAAGAGAGGTGAACCAATTTCGTCCCAACAGGCTTGATCCAGAGCCGTGGACGACAAGCAGTGGAAGCTGATGGGTCTGACCGTTGTAGTACACGTCTACGTTGGCACAGCCCAGTAGTGGAAGGGAATGTCCGGACCCCGTTCTCAGCTGCGTGTCGTCTTTCTGGAGAGCTGGCGCGTTCTCATGCCAAGTGGCGCGAAAGGCGTCCTCGCTGATGAGCGTACACGCTGCTCCGGAATCCACCTCAAACCTGATGGGGCGTTGGTGTACCATGATTTCTGTGGTAATCTTTGGTCTCGTGCCGAGGTTCACAACGGCGTTTAGATCATACAGTGCCGATGACGTCCGTGGTGTGCTCGTGTTAACTGGCATCTGGCCCTCTTGTGTCTCGACATTGTTGTTCCGTTGGACTGAATTCTTCGGCCGGAGCTGTTTGCGCTTGGTGATGCATGCCTTTTCAATGTGTCCCCGTTTTGGGCAAAAGTTGCAGGTAGCTGTTTTGAATCGGCATACCTGGGGATCGTGCATGTCATCGCATCGCCAACAGCGCTGTGTTTTTTCCTTCCATTAGGCGTAGTCGTGGAATGGCCTGACTGCTGACTGGTGTGATGTACCGGTTCGACGTTCCGTCGAATATCCCTCTGCTGGTGACCGGCGCTCTCCGCTCGCTGGGCGATGTCATATGCTTTGGAGAAGGTCAGACTCGTCTCCGCCAACAGGCGTTGTTGTAGACCTTCGTCGCGCAGTCCGCACACAAAACGGTCCCGCAACATAACGTCCAAGGGGAGCATAGTGGTGTTAGCAGGTGCGGCAGTCGATCCTCCCTCCTGCGCAGTAGCTGAAGTTATCGAGGTCAACGTTCAGAAATTACAGTCAGCAGCGAGCTTTTTGAGTGCCGCCACATATTCGCTCACTGTTTCGCCTTCCAGTTGGTCTCGCCGTTGGAAGCGGGCTCGGCTGTAGACCTCTGATGGTCTTGGGTCGTAGTGCTTCTGCAGCGCAGCTACGATGTCGTCGTAGTCTACGGTTGCTGGAGTGCGTGGCTGAATCAGGGCACAGACTGTGTCGTATGTCTGCTCCCCGCACAACGTTAGCAGGTTGGCTCTCTTCATTGCTGCATCAGTGATGTTGTTAGCCTCGAAGTAAAATTGGAGGCGTCCAAACCACGATGACCATGATGAGCCGTTGAATTCGGGTAGCCGATTTTGGAGCCCGTGCGTAGCCATGACTTGTAGCTTGTCAAAAGCGTTGCGTAGCGCAGGTCCAAATCCACTTCCTCGTCGCCACTGTTATGTCCGGATGTGTCGTCGGCCCAGAGACGTACGCGCGGGGCGCGGTAGCCTCAAAAGCATAGACAGGCAGGAACGGTTAAAAACGTGTTTATTCCTACTTGGAGGCGGCAGCCGAACTGCCGGGGAAAACGCGCGGTGACTCGTTTGTAACGAGCGGGGGAGAGGGAAGGAGACGACAACCGGACGTCCGCAGGAACGGTGTACCGCTTCACTCAAGACGTTCGGGGGGCTCGCTCGGGAACAAAGGTGCGCTTGGGACACAACAGTAAGTTTCCTCAGACCCCGTGGATAAGAAGTTTTCTGTTAACATATTTGTCAAAGAAGACGGCTGGGTATTTTATGAACTTTGCACATTCTAGCGCTGGTTTGATTAGTGCAAGAGAACGGGAATTCTCCTCTACAGCTTTATGCGGTGAATTAAAAACAATATATTTGATTTTTAGAGCGTAAGCTCTCTGACGCTATATGTTGCAAGTTCATTCGTCGCGTCTCATTGACCTTGATCCGCCGGAGCGCTAGCGTGATAGGCGTGACGTCACGCCGCGCAGTCCGCTAGTTTTTTCTGCGCTAGCTTTTTTGAACAGAGCGACTTGTGGACGTCCTTGCGCTCATTATTCGCACAAATTAGGTTTTCAACCGGAAAGTCTGCGATGAATGTCAGAGTTCCGTTTTCAGCATCATAAATGCTCGAACTTTTAAGTGCGGTGCACTTTAGGGTGGCAGGCTGTCGTATGCAGTCGTTGTCGCTTGACGTAACGAAGGCAGAACCACACATAGCATAGCTAGCTGTTGCATATTGAGCGTGCCCTCGCGCCAAAGAGAAATCTTCTTCCTCTTGTTCTTCGAGCGCCTTGATGATTATATAAAGTTCGGACATTACTACTATGGCTAGGGAAATACGCCAACACAAACCGCATGTAAAAAATCAAAGAGGAAGCAAGCGAGAGATAGAAAAAGAGAGAAAGAAAAGAAAGAAAATAGAAAGAAATGTAGAAATAAATAGAAATAAAGAGAGAAAACACAGAAAAAAAAAACTGGAAAATACAACGGTAAAGAAAGAGAGGAGGAAAGAAACAGAAAACGGGAGAGAAACAAAGAAGGCTGCCCATCTCCGCAGTTCGCACTTCCTTCAGGCTTGGCCTCAATAGGGTGAAGCTGCCTTAATTTTTTTTTAACGCGAAAACGTTTGATGCCGGGGTTCACCAACATTTCAGTGACGTATTTGGGTCACGCAAATGATGCTGAAAAATGTACCCGATCAGATGTTAAAGAAGAAAGTTCTGTCAACGGGAGTCGAAGCCGCGGCCTCTCGGTTCGCAACAACTGACGCCGGGCGTTCTATCCACTGCGCCACGGTAATTTTCATTTTCTGTATTGCACTGCGCCACAGTCACACTCCAGAGTCTTTGCAAACGTGCCTTTTATATCTCTGACTTTCCTCTCACAGTGCTTTTGGACAGCGGGGGTGGTGGCGCTCACTGGTAGTGTTAAAGGGAAGTAATGCATCATGACCATGGCCTACGCGATCAGCTCCTGCAACGTGTCGTTGCCACGCGTCCGTCGCAATTTTGTCGACGTCTGAACACACCGCGAGGCGGTGACCTTAGCCCAAGCGTCGGCGTCACTCATAGCCTCCATCCATACCAAAAATAGCTCTGCGACGCGCGCCTGCCTCGCCTCGCTGTAACGCCGTGCTCCCGCTTACGCTTGCCGAGAGAGACAAAAATAAACTTTATTAAAAAGAATCAGTCAATCAGGTCAGGCATTGCCCGACGGCCAGATCCAGCTTTCGGGGACATTGGATGATCAGCACTCCTAGCGGCCACTGCTGGAAGCTCTCACGTTTTCAATGGGACAGGGTCATTTTTCGACGATAAAAAATCGTAGAGGCGCAATTTCCAAAACTTCTTAAAGGGGTACCTTCTAGGAGCTGTACCGCACTTAACACATGCAGCATCGTTAACATCGGGGCTTCACATTCTGTTCCCACGACGACTCAAGTTTAAACAATGGGGTCCTATGGAAGCGGCCGAATGCACGCCTCGTTTTTCGGGACAAAAACGGGCCGACTGAAAAAACTAGACGGAAACCTGCAAATTGCTCGGAGATCTACGTAGTACGGAGACGAAGCTTTCATTTGAGGCCGCAATCATGTTTCTGTGTGAAGAAAAACACGTTCCAAAATGAGGTTTTCTACAACACAGTCGCGTCTTCGACTCGCGTCTTCGACCATTGTATCTTAATAAGACCCATTTTACCGCCCCGCGACCGGTGTGCGTTGTGGTTTAGATGGTTGAGCGCTTGTTCTGGCGACTCACGTGCGGTGAATGCGGCACGGGTTCGAATCCGCAGAAATTTTTTTTCGTGTTTCTTTTCTTTTTTTATTTTTTTTAACAGAATTGCTGTCAGTGGTTACGGTGCTCGGCTGCCGACCCGAAGGGCATCGGTTTGATCGTGGCCGCGGCTCTAGCATTTTCGAACAAGGCGAAAATCCTCTAGTACTTGGATTTTGATGCTGTACGTAGATGTAAATTCACGTTAAAGAACCCCCAGGTGGTCGAAATTTCCGGCACACTCTTCTGCCGCGACAGGGAATGGGAGACGCCCGCTAAGCGCGTGCTGTTGGACATCGTTTTTCCAGTCCAGACCTCCTCTACGGCGCGCCTCATAAACATATCGTAGTTTTGGCGTGTAAAGTTCCAGCAATTAACATTACTAGTGCGTCATTGCTGAAGATTTAGTTTCTTGTTTTTTCGCTAAAGTGTTGCACCCAGAATCTTTGCTACAGAGCCGGTTTCGCTTCTAGATATGGAGCAAG
>JALIZH010031811.1:0-29189 GCA_030522465.1 Rhipicephalus appendiculatus
CATTCATACGATTCCTTAACATAAAGCCTGTGCACAGTACGTTTGCAGTGGAGTTTCAAGCACGGGCGTAGCTCTGTGGTAGAACACTGGGCTGCCACGCAGAGGTCCCGGGTTCGAATCCCATTCTATCATGGGTATTTTTATTTCGTTTTTTTCTTGCGATAGCGGCTATGGACACCGGCGGCGGACAACTACAGCGCCCGAATCGGCCCTTGTTGTGATCTCATAACAGCTTTCGCTGTAAAAAAGATACAGTTAAGAGCAAGACGTACAAGGCTTTCATATTCTACCTGCACAAAACATTCATAAAAATCAAATCGGCACTGAATAGCATCTCATTCTTAAAGGCAACTCAGTGTTTTGACATCGATGATTCTCACGTGTATGACACCAAAGGTGCTACTTCCAGTGATCTTAATTGTTACATTACTTGCTTTTGCTAGCAACAGCAAACATTAAGTTGTAGGCAAGAAATAGCAAATTAATACAAAGTTTGAGTAGTGAAGGTAACGTAAGTAGCTGAATACATAACCAACTAAAGTGTAATATTCAATGTTGCTGACTGTAGAGACCACAATGCATTATTATACTGAAAGGCTGCTCTCAAAATGGTCTACTAAGAAAGCACCTGTCACAGGAGCGTCAGAATAAATTTGTTTCACACTAACAGACTTGATGAAACAGGCTCTCAGTGGGTTGAGGTGCTATCAATAGATACACAGCAGGCACTCTGGTCACTGATGTCCAGTCATGGCAGCACAAATAAAAGGTGGGGCCACAGACATAAATAGCAGGTGCTTCTTTCCTTCTCTTCTCAAAACAAAACTCTATAAACATTAACAAGAATTAGCTGCCTGCAAGAAAAAAATCTCTAAAAGAAGACGGCATTGCACATGAAACTTGATAGCATAGATATGTCAGCTGCAGGTCTCTTCGTGTTGCAAAAAAGTGAAAGCATGTGTGCGAGACTGTGCAGTACAAAAAAAAGTCATATACATATAAAGTGAAATTGAAAATTGCACATAGAATAAATATGTATCGGCGAGTACAGCAGATACAAAAAAAAAGAAAAAAGGGAACCTGTGCAATATTTATTGACACAGTACATGACACGTCGTTACAAGTGTCCTAATCAATTGGGTCATGACATTGAAAGTTTAAAAATTTATTGATTACAACATTGGGCTGGGGTCAAAAAGCCTGTTCATGGGCTGGACTAGGATTTAGTTTGGACAGGAAAATAGCTCAATAAATATTTAAAAATACGCAAACACTGAAAGCTTCAAACAAGATTCATTCAATTTTGGGAATCAATGGGTTCTTCAATAGATGCCTCCATGTCCTCTTGTTGCCGTGGAGGTGACCTGTTAAATTAAGAGGTTACCTTTAAGCAAACTCATGAGAGCCAACAAAAAAAAGCCTACAATAAAGTGCTATTTTATAACTATACACACGCCATACACAGAAAGGTGGTCAGAGAAAGTAAAAATTGTTGAAAGTAACTGAAAACAACAAAATGCAAGCTGGCTGTCACTCTTAAACATGCAGAAAGCAAAGTTCTCTACACAACACCATATTCCCACACGGTGCGCATCGGCTCAGACAGCTAAGGTGTTCTGCCACTGAACACGATATAGCGGGATCTAATTACAGCTTGGAAGCCACATTTTGATGGAGGCACGTCGTAATGAAGGCTCTGGAAAATTTTGACCACTTGGTCTGTTTTAACCTGCACTGACATCGCACAGTACACAGGCCTCTAGCATTTCTCTTTATCGAAATGCGACTACCGCGGCCAGGACCGCACCCGCGACCTTCGGGTCAGCAGCCAAGTACCGTAACCGCTACACCATCACGGAGGACAGGCATAATACCATTACGCCTGTGTACTTGCGTTGTAAAGCATATCATACTACCCCAGGGAGTCCACTATGGCCCATAATTCATAAGGGTTTTACCCAATTAAATCTCAAGAATATACCGTATTTACTCGCGTAATGAACGCACTCGCATAATAAACGCACCCCCCAACTTTAGTCGTCAAAATTGGGATTTTTTTTTCTCCCGCCTAATAAACGCACCCCCTACTTTCATCCGCTGCAGTCGCGCGAACCGATGCGCGGCGCATCCTCACCCGTTGATCTTTTTTTTATTATGCCGACCCCCCCCTTCGGGTCGCCTCCTCCCCCCCCCACCCAGTAGCGTAGCCAGGGGGTGGCACACCGGGCACGTGCCCCCCCCCCCCCCCCGAAATTTTTTTTCGCCATGACATACATAGCGAAAAATGGCCATTTCAAGGAGGTGCCCTCCCCCGAAATCAAGAAGGTGCCCCCCCCGAAAAAAATTTCTGGCTACGCCCCTGCCCCCCACCCCCTCCGCCCGCGGCCGCTTCTTTGGTTTTCTTTCTATCTGTGCGCGGCACGTTGCCTCTCTATTTGAATTATCCGTGCGCCACAGCGGAATTCACGAACGATGCGAGTGTAGAGGCATCGCGGCTCACGGCACACAGCGAGCGAAGGTCACGAAACCGCCCGCGCGGCCCGCGCCCACCTACGGTCGCTTCCTGCAAATACGAAACCTTAAAGGAGTCCTGACATCAAATTTACGCATGTGGATTTTTTTGCATCCGCGAGTAGCTATCGACCCCCAAGTAACGATTCTCGACTCAAAATGCAGCGGAGGGACGAATAAATACCAGTAATGTTGATAAATATATCCGGTATCGAACGCGATTCAAAACGGGAGGAAAACCCGCCAAATTGTAGTGCTGGTAGCGCTACCTCGCGGCCACGTCGGGGCCGCTCCCCAGCCGATCCTGCTGCCACAAAAAAAGGTGACGTCACGTCCAGCTGACATCGCTGACATTTCGTCTGCTAGGAGCGGCAGGCTCGCGATCCTGCGTTAAAAGCAATGTATTTATCAACCTCGGCCGTACTGTCGGAGCACAGGAACACCAACTACGCACCTCATGTCGCGGACGTTTGGCGAGTGAATCACTGCTTTCAGCTGCAGTAGGGCACACGTATACGGTGGGAATAGCCCCGGCCTGGAGACTGGGCCTCGTATCAAACGAGAGACCGAACTGCTTCGCCAACACAGGATTCATCGTGTAGCAGCCCGCGTCAAAGTGAAGCGAGCAAATGCGGCTGCTGTTCACAGGCGTCCAGTCCCTCGGTTCAACGGCGCGCCGAACGAAGTCAACCCACTGGCTGCGTTGAGGTTCGAGGCTCGGAAATGCAATTGGGACGCGTGTACGCGCGGGAGAAGAAGACACGACCGCGCGGCGTGGATCCCAAACATCAACTCTTTATTCAGGTTCTCTGGAGGTTCCGGAGAGCAGCGGAGGGTGGCGCTGCCTGGCGGCTTGGCTTGACGTGGCTGCCGCCACAGCACTCCCCCCCTAGTGAGTTGCCGAACGGAGTTAAAGGTCCAGGCGAGTGGGTGCTCTTGATAGCCGCCCACTGTGCGTCAGCCGGGAGGGCACCTCGTGGACTTGGGCTGGCATTGAAGCTGGGGGTCCTGGCGATGATTCCCTTAGTGGAGGCAACACGGCGTCGTCACGGTCCATGTGTGCTGGCTTGATGCGGTCCAACGACACGACCTCCTCACGGCCGTTCCTCTTGATTGTGAATTGCTTGTTGCCACGGCGGAGGACTTGAAACGGCCCATCATAGGGTGGCTGAAGAGGTCGCCGAACCGCGTCGTGTCGTACAAACACATATGGGCACGATGTGAGCTGTGGGTCGACGTGCACCACACGCGACCCTGGGGGCCGTGGAGGTACCGCGCGCAGTTTGCTCATGACGTTGCGTAGGCGAAGTGCATAGTCGCTGCAAGCTATGGATGCCTCCTCTGAGCCGCGCGCAAAGAGCTCTCCCGGCAGCCTGAGTGTCGTGCCGTAGACCAGCTCAGCGGCGCTGCAGCCAATGTCCTCTTTCAAGGTGGACCTTATACCCAAAAGAACGAGTGGGAGGGCCTCCACCCAGTTGTGTTCCTCGGTTGCCGTGAGCGCAGCCTTCAGCTGGCGGTGAAAGCGCTCCACCATGCCGTTGCTCATGGGGTGGTACGCTGTCGTGCGTATGCGTGAGGTGCCCATGAGCTGACTGATGGCAGTGAAAAGGGCTGATTCGAATTGTCGGCCGCGGTCTGTTGTTATCGTGGAGGGCACACCGAAACGGGCTACCCAGTGGTACAGGAAAGCACTCGCAACCGTCTCGGCAGTGATGTCCGCGATAGGGATGGCCTCCGCCCAGCGGGTGAACCTGTCGACACAGGTCAGCAGGTAGGCCTTTCCGTGGCAGGGTGGCAGTGGGCCGACGATGTCCAGGTGGACATGATCAAAGCGAGAATCCGGAGTGGGGGAGTGTTCCCAGTGCTGTCGAGGTATGGCGTTGTATCTTAGAGCGCTGGCAAGCTACACATTCGCGTGCCCAGCGTCGGACGTCCCGATTTACGCCCGGCCAGACAAATCTTGCCGTCACCAGTCTTTGGGTGGCTCTAATCCCCGGATGAGACAGTCTGTGCAAGGACTCGAACACATGGCGACGGAGGCTCGCGGGCACGAACGGGCGAGTTCTACTGACGCTTGTGTCACAGCAAACCTTGTCCTCGGATCCGGGAACCGGGATCCACTCAAGATTCAGGGCAGTGGTCGCGGTCAACAGGTGTTTCAGTTCGTCATCTTCACGTTGAGCGGCTGCCAAAGCGGGAAGATCAACCTGTAGTGTGGGCATGATGGCGTTCACAGGATTCCGTGAGAGGGCGTCCGCTACCTCGTTGTCGCCGCCTTTGACGTGGCGGATATCAGTCGTGAACTCTGATATATAGGACATTTGGCGTCGTTCACGTGCTGTGTGCGTTCCACCGTCGGAGCTTAGCGAGCGCAATGCATAAGTAAGCGGCTTGTGGTCGGTGAGGACGAAAAACTCTACACCTTCCAGGAAATGGCGAAAATGTCGTATGGCAGCGTACACGGCCAGCAGTTCTCTCCCGAAGGTGCTGTAGCGGCGCTCGGTAGGTGTTAGCTTCCTCGAAAAGAAGGAAATCGGGCGCCAGATTCCCCCAACGAGCTGCTGTAATACAGCCCCAACGGCTGTATCGGAGGCATCTACCATTACGCTCTGCGGGACACCGGACCTGGGGTATTCAAGCAGTGCGGCGTTTGCCAAAGCGTCCTTGACCTCGCAGAAGGCTTCTTTTGCTTCTTGAGACCAGGAGAGGGTGTCCGAGCCATTTCGTGAAGTGGCCAGCAGGTCGTGAAGAGGTTGAAGGATATGGGCGCAGCGGGGAATGAAACGGCGGTAGAAGTTTACCAAACCCAGAAATTCCCGAAGCTGGCGCTTGGCGGTCGGCTGCGGAAATCCTTGCACGGCTTCAACCTTGTTGGGTTGAGGAAGAACTCCTGAGGCGGAGATGACGTGTCCAAGAAACGAGAGTTGTCGCACACCAAGCTCGCATTTGGCCATGTTCACGACCACGCCATGTTCCACTAAGCGCTGGAAGACGATGCGCAGATGATTCACGTGCTCTTCCGGAGTGCTGCTGGCGACTAGCAAGTCGTCAAGATAGGCGTGGCAGAAGCTGAGGCCGCGTATAGCACCGTCCATGAACCGCTGGAATGTCTGACCCGCGTTTCGGAGTCCGAATGGCATTCGGAGGAATTCGAAAAGTCCGAAAGGCGTTGCGATGGCGGTCTTCGGGACGTCCTCCGGGGCAACGGGAATCTGATGGTATGCCCGCACCAGGTCGATCTTCGAGAAGATAGTGGCACCGTGAAGCCTCGTCGTGACATCGTGTATGTGCGGTACCGGGTATCTGTCTGGAGTCGTTACCTGGTTCAGCGCCCTATAGTCCCCGCATGGTCGCCAGTCTCCCGGCGTTGACTTTGGCACCATATGAAGTGGAGATGCCCAGGCGCTCGACGAGGGTCTGATGATCCCTAGCTCCATCATGTGTTCAAATTCCTGTCGTGCGACCTTCAACTTCTCTGGAGGCAAACGGCGAGGCCGCGCGTGCACGGGTGGGCCGCTGGTGGCGATGTAATGGCGTACCTCGTGCTTCACCGCGGCGCTGGCTGGCGGCTGCCTCGTCAACTCGGGAAAATCCTGCAGAATGCGAGTAAAACGTTCTGCACCGGACGGCCCGAGCAGAGTGGGGCTCAGCGGAGGGTGGTGCGAGGGATTGCCTTGCACAGTTGCCTGCGACACGGGATCGTGAAGGCGGCGGTTGCGCACGTCGACGAGAAGGCCGAAATGCCGAAGAAAGTCCGCACCCAAGATGGCGAACTTCACTGCTGCCACGATGAAAATCCACCGGAACGTTCTGTTCAAGCCTAAATCGAGTGGCAGCGAGCGATGTCCGTAGGTGGCGATGGTTGTGTTGTTGACCGCCTGAAGCGGGGACGCACTGGGGACACGGCGATCGGTGGACCCAACGGGCAGCACGCTCACCTCAGCGCCGGTGTCCACGAGGAATCGAAGGCCACTGTCGCGGTCGGTGAGGAAAAACACTGATGGACGACGTTCGGGGGCCTCTGCGACACTGGTCGTCCTCAGTGCCGGCCGCTCCCGTTTCCCGCATAGTCGCACGGAGGAATGCATTTGCGAGCAGCATTGCCATGCTTCCTGTGATACCAGCAGATTCTCTGTTGCACTGCTGGGCGCTGGCGCTCCTCGGGAGTGCTGCGGGCCTGCATCGCTGCGACGGTATCGGCGAGGCGGGATATCTGCTCCCGGATGTCATGCAGCGTGGTCGTGGGCGCGCCGCCGGCGATGTCTGGCTGTAGCGCCGCGACGGACGGCGGAGCGACCGCCAGCACCGAGTCCTTGAGCTCGGCGAGTTGAGACAGGCGTTTGTCGGCAGCCGAGGCGAGGACCATGCGCACGTTGACCGGAAGTCGCTGTAGGAACAGCTCGCGAAGCAGTCTGCTGTCGGCATCGGTGGTGGCTGCGCCGGCCGTGTGCAACAGCTGCCTCATGTGGCGCAACAATTGGCTGGGCGTCCGGTCCCCGAGCTCGGTGTCGTGCAGTAGCTGCTGCAGTCGCTGAGGCTCCGACGGCGTGAGACGGCTGATGAGCAGCTGTCTGAGCGCTGTGTACGCGTTCTCTGCAGGTGGAGCGACCAGCAGATCGCGTATCTCGCTCGCTATTGCCGGTGGGAGGCTGGCGACCACGTGGTGGTACTTTGTTAGCTCAGCGGCAATACGACGAGCGGTGAATTGGGACTCCACCTGCAGGAACCACAGCTGCGGGTCCGCTGTCCAAAACGGCGGGAGCCTGATGTCGACGGCGGAGATGGCCGGTGCGTCAGGGGGAGTCTCCATGGCGTCGATCGCTTGAAAAAGGCGGTAAGCCTCGTCCGGGTCACCACTGTTGGGACGCGTGTACGCGCGGGAGAAGAAGACACGACCGCGCGGCGTGGATCCCAAACATCAACTCTTTATTCAGGTTCTCTGGAGGTTCCGGAGAGCAGCGGAGGGTGGCGCTGCCTGGCGGCTTGGCTTGACTTGGCTGCCGCCACACATGAAAGGACACGCACTTTCCGCTTTTTCCGCGCCTCGACGGGCAGGTTCGCACTACGCAGCGGCTCCCCGACATCCTGGCACGTACTGTGTCGCTCCGAGTGATCGCACTCGCGCACGACAAATCAGTCGATGCGACACGATGTACCGCACGCACAGATCAACACAGCAAGAAGAGCCACTACTGAGACCACGCCGGGCGTCGGCGCCACAATAAACACACTCAGACCGTCGACGTCATTGTTACTAGCGTATCACTAGCGTACGTCATAGGTGTGATTCTATCACGTGTTCTATCACACCTCACACGTTGCACTAGTGTCTATGTCGCAGGGCATCCAGTTTTCCGTCGAGCGTTCATACGCTGTTTGCCTGGTTTGCCCTCGAAATAAAAATAACTTCCACGCGACGGACGGCATTCAAATTTGGCCAAGACGACCTATGCATACCGAGCAATCGAATGAAGGACACATCTCGACTTTGAAATTTGATGTCAGTGCTCCTTTAAAGGCTTAACCACATGCACGCGATTTTACAGCGACAAGCGACAGGATTTGCAATCGCGAAGGGCCATCCATCGCCGTCGCAGGTTTTTGGAAAACCAGAAAAAAAGCGCTTGTTGCCCAGAAAAGAGCGTGACGATTTCCGTAACATGGCAGCACCCCCGATCCTCGCTTCGGTTGCAATTTGCTCTTCATGCTTGTTATACGCGCATACTTCAAGGAAAGTGAGATGTAGGCTACCTTCTTTACAGTCACATCTCACGCGGAAAGCGAGGCAGCGGCCGTATTTTGTCGTGCCATCGCGCGGCTAGCTGCGACACCTTCTCTAACATGGCGCCGAAACGAACGGGCCGACGAAACACCTGCAAGTATCCCATTTTTGCGCACCGAAAATGCTCTACAGCAAGTTCGAAGACTATGAACTTACCTCTACTGCAGCTCTGCGAGCTTGCACAACTCTCGAGGTCCATAGCGCCGCTGAACAGTCGTCGACAAACCCAGCTCCGGCCACACAATACCGACACAGGCCATGAAAGCGGTACAAATGGCGCGCGAAAAGTCGGCGTGTTGCTTAGAATAAAAGGCGAAACAACACAAATATAAGATAATTATGCTAAAATTTAACAAACTAAAGTTCATATATTGTATTTCAAAACAAAAAAAATAGTATATTTAATGACCTAAAGCAAGTAACGTTAATTTTTTTTTTCATTGTTTCAGGTTTTGAAAACTTTGAAATGGCGTGGGGTTTAAAGAGACAAAGCTGATGAGGAATTGCTGTCGTTCATTAACGCACACATCTCTCCCGTTTCTAGGACGTGAAATTTCGAATAAATTCGTAACTTTTATGCAGAAAATACGACATCATTTCATTACTCTTTAATTATTGCTATATTATTTATTTTTTACAAGCATGTTTTTGCTTCACTCGATGACTGAGTGAAGCAAAAATACGTAACTAGAATAGTTTCATTTTATGCGCGATTGGCGCCCATCCATAGTCAACATTACCAAAGGAGATTGAGAACACAAAATACTCATGCAATAAGTTCTTTATAGATGTCCTAGATAGGATATTCTTAGGATATCCTTTGTGGGACATATTTACACCGGATGTCCGACTGCTATCCCGTGCAAGTCCGTTGATGTCCACGGATGTTCGGAGTTGTTTCGGATGTCCAGCGGATCATGTGTTTTCATTGGGATACGTTCCATCAGTCTTGAGCTGAATTATAATTAGCCTAAAGACTGATGGAACATTTTAACGGACCTTATTACCTCGCCGTCTACCCTTCGCAGTTCTGGGGTATGCAATGCGAGGTCAATTAGTGCTTTGCTGGGTTGATAGGACCATCAGTAAAGGGGCGAACTGAGTTACGTAGCATATTACCGTAAACACAACTAGCCGCCCAGCAGCGCTATGCGCACTCGGTAGGATCAAGCTAAGACGCAGAGTAGCAGAACTACAGGGTCTACGAAAAAAACGAAGCTTTGCGAATGCTGTAGCGACGGATGTGCCTGTCAGTGTGTTTCGGAAAGCAACATAAACAACGCAAGAGGTTGTAGTAAATGACAGACGTGACGGTGGCCGAAGTGACCGTGCCGTCGTCGTCGCCACTTTACAAGGTGAAGCGAAAGACGAAACGGGGCTTCGGCATCCTCTCTGGGCGAAATCGTAGCACGTTCTCTTTCTCGCCCGCGCCTAAAGCTCTTAGCATGAGCAGCGCGAGCGGTGAGGTAAAGACTGTGATCATGATGAGCGATGATGATGCCGCGACAATTTTAGGCAAAGCGCTTTGCGAGACTCAGTGGCTGCAAATCACCGTGGCACGAAGCCGCAACAAAGGAGCACGCCGCCCGGCCACTCAACGTGATTTCTACGGCGAGTGTCCGTGGAGCCATCGATAATTCTAAATGCTCTGTGTATTCTGCAAGTACGCGGGTAGTGGACACCCACCAACAATATTCTAAGTGTCAAAGATTGACAACCTAACACGACGGTTATAGAGTAAGCATCTTGCTTGTCAGTACTGACGACGCGCAGCAAGGCGCTCACTAACATGGAAAACGTGGCCGCTTTCATGCAGGTTTTCCCTTTTATTGATGGTGGCATCGCGGCAGAATGACGATATCTTTAAATCCAGCTCGAAGCACTAACGCGCCGGCTACGGGCGCTTGCGCCACCATAGCTGTCAAAGCAATGAGGCGCTGCTGTCTGCTAAGATTCTCAACGTTGCACGCCTGCCGCACCACTCGCGGCGCTGCTTGCGGTTTTCAAGGCGCCCCCTATAGGTCCCAAACGGAGTGTATACTCCAACACACCCAACTTGCCAGTTGAAAACAATCAGCGAAAGTTGACGCGTTAGACGCAAAACATCGTGTCGTAAGGATGGCTCACGGCAATTTCGATCGCGATGAAGTCCGACTCGGATTCTTCGCTGCTACAGGGGAACATTCGCTGGCGATTTTGCTCGTAGAATAGTGTCTTGAAGCGCAAGTTGGTACATCTCATTCCGTTGAAAACAGCGCGAAAACGGGTCGAAGGCTAAGCAACAGCGCTTCTGTTGTTTGTCCCTTAGCCTTCATCCCGTTTTCGCGCTGTTTTCAACGCAGCGATTTTACTCGAAGTCGACCCAGTTAACTGCACTTCGCACCTCTCAGTCGTGGTCATATTTTATTATTTTAGCGGCGCATCACACTCGGTATGATGCACCATCATGGACTTGCAGAGTACATAACCTACACGTGCCGAGGTAGTCGGGTCATGACACGATAATTCTTAATCGCGAGCAGATACTTGAGCCGGAGCGGGTCGACAGTAATTACAAATGTCCATGTAACGCTTGTATTACACAAATGCACTTTCTTGCAAACATTATGACACTAGCTTTTGCACATCGTTCGCTTCACCAACAAAATCAATGGTGTTCGTCCAGTTCTGCAGATATCACCATAGGCCCCATACTTTTGGATTGGTTGTTTCGAGGTTTCCGCAGTTCAGATGTACCTACTGCATTGTTGCACTACATGAGCAAGTCTGTAGTTAACAGAGAATGGTTCATATGCAAATGTACGGCTCATATGCAAATGTATGGGTGGGGTCACTTTCACTGTTCCACGTTTTCCAGCATGGCATCCGCATTTTCTAGACCACATGCGATGAACACAAGCTAGTCTAAATAGGATTCAGGAAAGGTAAATGCGAATAAAACGAACAGGGGTCATTAGTCAAGAACAACATCTCCATTAGATCATTTCATCATAGTGTGAATGGCCGAAAAAATTTTCGTGCAAAGCATCTTTGTGAGTATTATGCGTGCTTGCTTTTAACCGCAGTGAATTAACAGTTTAAGGTGGAGTGAGACTTCTTGTGGTCCAAAAATGCAATTTGGGAAATTCAATTATCGAATAGAGCATTTCTTTGAGAAAATATATCACATTTGGGCACTCGCGGTTTCAAATAGAATTTTAGGTCTTCTTTTTGTTGACACAGTCACAGGTAATGCGCGCGTACTCCTACGTTATTTCTGCGTTTTTCTCAAAAGAACATTTTTAAAATTTCTGTACACTTTTCTCGGGAACCAGCGGGCGTAGGAAAACAAAGATTTCCACGTGTTAACTATAATGGCATTAACATAACTGGTTCTAGAGTCAGTAGCCTATGCGCATTTGTATTTTTTAGTCCAAAAAATCACTCATAAGTGGCCATTTTCATAAATCAACAAACGTAAAAAAAACATGACAAATTTAATTTTCGTTGTACACTCACAATTTCAGTTCCAGTTCTGTAAAGCCTTAATCGCTACCTTTCTGCAAAATATCAATGATCCACAGATGGCAGATCTTATTTGAGAAGTACATTAGTAGAAAAACAAACAAAAATAAAAAAAATACTAAAAAATTTCGAACTATCTCTAGGCTCTAATGCAACCTGCGTCTACCTTTAAAATACCTCGCAAATTTTAGTCATAACTTTCATTACCACTGCTGTATAGCCAAGATTTGAAACTGACTTTCAAAGTTTCACCCCACCTGAATAACTGAAAATGTAATCTGAACTTCACTTTGAAAAATCCCCCCTGTTCCACAACTAAATAATCATCAACTCATCAAGCATAAGTAATGTGCAAAACGCAAAACACACGCATAATTGCTCTTTGCAGTTCCCATTTACACGTTCGTACTCGAAGATTAGCGCGAACACGGTAAAAACAGCGCAAACGTCACCAAGACAACTTTGGACACGGGGCACGAAGCACTGATAAGCTGCGGAGGCACTAACATACACCTAGAGGTGTGCGCCGAGACGTCGGCGCGCCGCCGCCGACAGTTTTCGCTGCGCCGCCGCCGCCGCCGCCGCCGACGTGTTCTCTCGGCGCGATCGGCGCGCCATTTAAGTACTAAACTTTTTTTTCAGTAAACCTACCTTTATTTCACACCTTCTGCCACCAGTAAATACTCGGTCTTTTCTTAATTATGCCCACTTGGCAAACGCATCGCAATTGATTCGCCTGCTGCTTCAAGTTAAATAACTGGACCAGAAAACTTGTTCGGAAGGTAGTGTTGGATTCAAAATAAACGTGAATTTTAATCTTCAATGGGGCGCTTAGTGAACATAAACGAAAAAGTACAACACATAATTAAGGCAACGAACGCAACCTGTACTTTTTCGTTTGCGTCGTTTGTGTTCACTAAGCGCCCCATTGAAGATGAATCAACACCAACTAGCCCACCTTATAGCTCTCCTTGGTGAATTTTAAGCTACTTTCGAGCTCACCGTAGTTAAGCGAATCCAAGTCAGTGACAAGCGGCAACGGTGGTGTTTGGCGAGGACTGTTGACATACTCGGGCTGACGAGTCTGCTACCTCTCACATAATATGTATTATATGAGGCGGGCTTTGAATAGTAATAAAATGTCTGGAGAGTTGGTGTTGGAATAACAATAAATATGTCTGTGAAAGCAAGCCAAGTAACAACGTCAGTTCAAAGGGGAAGGGCGGGGGGCTGGAATGGAGAGAGCAAGAGCTAGCTATTTGGGGTATATATATTTAGAAAGAATCAGTTTAAAAACTGGAACACATGGCCTTTAATGAATAAAGAAAGGGAAAAGGACAATAGATGAAATGATTTATCAAACAGAAACGAATTCAGCAAGGTCGACAATTAGACGAGATGGTGATCACCATAAAGTTCGTGTGAAGTAACACACAGAACATGAATGCGGACGTAACCCTAAAGTGTGGGTGTGTAATGTCTTGTGTTTCCTCCACTTTGACCTGCACTCAATGCGATACTCCACGCCAGACTATGAAACCGAGCAATGCGCCTTTCCTTCGCCTGTTCTATCGCGGACTCAATTCGACTAATTAGCGTACATGCCGATTTGTCACAATCGTGTTTGAAACAGGACATCACTAACGTAGGTTGCTGGGCGAGTTGGTTCATAATATTCAGAAGAGGAAACCAGCGAAAGACACGAAGACAGTGAAGGAGAACAACCAGACAGTACAAGCGCCGGACTTCGAACTAAATGATTATTACAGAATTAAGCCCCCCATACACATTTTAACCAGCAGCACATGCATAAATATAGGCTATCTGACCCGTTTCACAGTTGCACAACTAACACTACAAAGCCATGGTGAATGTCAAGGTGGTACAAACAGCACATTTCCATGAAACACCGAAATGACGACGCCACGTGGAGCCGCTACGTATAGCACCGCGAATTCTTAATCTGTAAGGAAAACTGAGGAATCCCTCACACATGACACTTTGCCCTGCCTTGTTTTATTTTGAGGGCATCAAAAACTCCACGTTCAATCTTATTTTTTACTTTGCCAATGACACTCACTGATGTGAATTCAGGGGCGCAGAGCCTTTGAAGCGCAGAGGTAAGTTTCCAGCAGTGCCCGCAGGGAGTACACTGTAAACCACTTTGCACCCTTAAGGGTGTTTCAAACAGGCAAAACACCATTTTGCCTAACCAAAATTTGCAAAATTAGGGTGTAAGGGTGTTTCCCTTCCCCAAATAACCCTTAAGGGTGATGTTCTAGCTAAAACACCCTTTAGGGGGTAAGGGTGTTTTGGCTAAACGAAACACCCATGGCCCATACAACAGCGTACCAGATGATAACTGAGACTCGCTGATTAAAGAGTCGCTGGACCTTAGGCGAGTTTAGATTAAAAGTTATGTCTCTTTTAGGGGTATCTACAAGCATACCATAAATTTACGCCTGATATCTTAAAGGGACACTAAAGGGGAAAACGATTTTTCGCGTATTAGTTAAGCACAATTTCACAATCCCGAAAACACCACTCTTACCGCGACACGACGCTTGGTAAGCGAGAAAACACGCGAAAAGAAAATGCGGATGGATGACGCCACCTTTAGATTCCCGCACCAAACACCGTGACGTCATAGATTCTGAAGGCGTCTACTGGGTCCTACGTAGCTTCTAATCAATAAAAATGAGGTACATTGTCATCTGTGGGTGCCATAGACCTAGCATACTAAGTTTCAGAAAATTTCATCGAGCCAATGTCACGAAAATACGAAAAATACATTTGGAATCTCTTACGTCACGCGCGCAGATATCGGCGCCAAATTTAAAAAAATAAAACTTTAACCTTGATTTTCTCCGCTAATAATGAACCTATGATAATGAAACATATGACATTAGAGTTCTCAGAGTGCATTTTGTCAACCTAAACCAAGTCATTGTTTCACTTTAGTGTCCCTTTAATGTTTAGTGCTCACTTATAGGGAACAGGAATATCCCCACCGGCACTGAGCGGTGGCTTAAGATACCATGGCTATATATAGCCGATGGTTTCTTTAAGGCTATGTAGCGCGTCGCAGAGTCTATGGGATATTTTACAATACGCTCTGTTGTGTGTATGGTCTGGCGCGCGCGTGCACCTTCTATGCTGATGTCAACTGGGATTCCACGTTCCCTGACTGTTAGAATTCATTTTTCCCGTTTTTTTTTTTCAGTCATAGGGTGTAAGGGTGTTTAGGTCATTGGAAACACCGCATGATATGGGTGTTTTGGTACGTCAAAACACCCTTTTCCTAGGGTGTAAGGGTGTTAGTTATAGACACGGCGAAACCCCCCTTAAGGGTGCAAACTTGTTTACTGTGTAGATTGCAGTGTTCACGCAGCCTGTCATTGAATCGGCCCGTCTGACCGCTGTACACACGGTCCCATGACAAGCGAATTTCGAAACCTACGTGCCTCTGCGCCGCAAAGGCTGTGGCTGCGCCCCTGATTTCAAATCAGTGAGTGCCACTGGCAACGGAAGAAATAAGAGTAAACGTGAAACTTGTGAAGCCTTTGATATATATATATATATATATATATATATATATATATATATATATATATATATATATATATATATATATATATATATATATATATATATATATATATATATAGGGGGGCAAAGTGTCATGTGTGAGTGATCCCTCAGTTTTCCTCACAGATAAAGAATTTGCGGTTCTAGATAACGGGGCACGTGGCGTTGATATCTTGGTGTTTCGTGCAAATAGGCTGTTTGTGCCACCTTGACACGTTTCTTGGCTTTGTACTGTGAATTGTGCAACGTGACAAAGCTCTGATATCCTATTTACGCATGTGCTGCTGGTTCCTGTGTGCAGGGGTTTCTTTAATAAACATTTAGTTGTAAGTCCAACGCTTGTCCTGGTTGGTTCCTACGCTGTCTCCGTGTTTTTCGTTGGTTTCTTCTTAAGCAGATCGCTAAAGATAATCACAATTATCGTCATGCGGGCGTAACAACCCCCCTCCCATCCTTCCTCTTCTCCCGATATTTTCCCATCATGCACATGCACGAAAGGTCTTCATCAACGCCCGACGTGAACGAAAGATATGTTGCACCTTTCGCCCACGAGACCGATCAACCTCCTTTCAGCATGTTGTACAGGATGTTAAGGAAGATCATTTGAATTATAATAAGATAAGCGCCACACTTCACTTTAATGTACCTAGAGAAGAAGCTGCATTTAGGATAGTGTTTTACCATAGATCAGCGTCATACGATTAATCGAATAATTGAGAAAACTGCCGAATAAAAAAAATCTATATGACATACATAGGCATTCGACTTGGTAGAGATATATCAGCGGTTCTAGAGGCGTTCCTTCGACACGAGGTACACGTGTGCATCAGTGGCGGAGCCAGAAAATTTTTGAACCATACTTTATGTATGTTCGTGCGTGCGTTTGTATGTGTGCGTGAAGCATAATTCAAAAATTTCGGAGGGGGGGGGGTTTGAACCCCCCCCCCCCTTCGCTACGCCACTGGTGTGCGTACACAGCTACTCTGCTTCTCTAAAAATGTAGGAAAATCCCTCCCAACACTCTCGCGAAAGTAAAAGTACTTTTCAGAAAACCCCTTTTCTTTTCTCTCAGGACCCTTTCTAGAAAGAAGTTGCGCCGAAGACAGGTGGTTCATGGCCTTCGCGATTAGCTCTGTTTTCGCAGATGCCGAAAAAAGAAAGTGAAAGAAGGGGGAGAGAAACGCTACATTTTTGAAATCACGCTGATGGTTGGAGTCACGGTGTCAGAGAAATCACCGTGAATAGGGCTTTTGTTGACGGCGCCCATTGTTCAGGCTACAATGCACCACACTATCGGCCAGCCCGCGGCAGCCCGCGGGTAGCCAGAAGTGGAAAATCGAAGAGCCCCAGTACTGCTGGAACTTTAGGTGCGGGTAGAGTGCCTCGATTTCCTCCTCGGGCGAGGAGGACATCGAGGCACTCTAGGTGCGGGCGTAGAACAGACGTCACGGCCTCGATTGGCAGTCATTTTTGGGGGGGGTCACGCATATTTACAACATCATGTGCAGGGACTGGATTAGGTGGCACCTGGGGAGACTTGGTGTTAAGGCTCCCCAGGTGTCTTTACAAGTTAAAAAAGAAACATGGTATGTCAGGTGCCCGTGAAAGTGAGGACAGTAGGCGAGTGGAAGTTGCCACGTTTTCAGCGATGTCAGGCTGTCACGATTTTGTGCAAGCATTGAAAACCAGAAATCAAGGAGCATTTGCAGTACTCGCCATGTCAATAGATTCACCGAATGAATCACAAACGTCATGTATCGCATGCCGTTTCCTCGCCGGGGCGCTGAAAGAACATGAAACGTCCGCCGCATGAGGGGGAGGAGACATGCCTGCTCATTGCAGTGTGAGATTGGTCATCCGTTTTTAATTAAATAATGATATTAATTAATTACATTTTAATTTATGATATATCATTTAATTATATATTTGAATTATTTTAATAATTCTCATTATTTTAATTGTATAATAAACGATACCCAGCCACGAAATACGAGGGAACTGATTGAAGCATATCAAGCGAAAAAAAAAAACATGGTCATGATCGTGTACCTTCCATATCGTTATCACGAAAAGAGGTTTAACCTACTTTAGAGAAATGTAATTAAGGTATACCGGCTCTTGCCTGTTTAGTGTGAACAAGTAACCCGTATGCGTTCCGAAACGTCTCTGTGTTTTTCACCTTGACTTGGTCAGTGCAACATCCTCATCATGATACCTGACCAGACGAACTTTCGTCGAACTCTTGACTACATAGTCGCAGCTTGCGTGTTCGTGAAATGTTCTCGTGTTGCGCACGCATCCTTCAAGGCTGGGTTCGTCGTTCTTTCAAACTATGTGCCAACAGCTTACCGCCATGAATCTTGTAAAACACATATACAACCACGGTACAAAAAAGAAAAGCTGTGCTGCACATTTATGGAACAAATAAACACACATTCAACATTGCCACGTGCCGCGGTGGCACGGTCTCTGATGCTGACCCGATAGACGCGTGTACGATCCCGGCCGCGGTGCTCGCATTTTGACGGACGCTAAATGATGTCTGCACGTCAAAGAACCGTGCACGCAACTTCCGGAGTAGTCCACTGCGGCGTGTTTCATGTTCATATCGTGGTCACGGTACGTGAAACCTCAGAAATGATTAATACACTGTACATGACTTGAGATAAGTTCCCTCTCACCCATTCTTTTTTTTTCTATATGCACGCCGAAAAACAAAATATTTAAGAAACGTTTGCCAGTTCTCTGACTTCTAGTGCATATCTATGCTGTTCTCTCAGCCCTCAGTGTTAAAAGCCCTGAATTTCAGCTAATTAAACAAAGAAGATGCAGTAAATGCAGTAAAATAGCTTTTTGAAACTTGTAGTTTCGGTTTCCACGCCGCCGGTGCCGCCGCCGCCGACGAAAAGTGGCCGTGCGCCGCCGCCGATGATATACCCGGCGTGCGCCGACGACGCCGCCGCCGCCGACTCGGATCGACCCCGACGCCGCCGCCGGTCGAAACTTCCACGGCGCACACCTCTAGCTGCAACACACGGCGCTTCAGCCAGCATGGGAATCATGGGTAGTACACAAATTTGCCTAGTCTTGCCTAGCCTTCGTTCTTTTGGCTGCGTATGGCCCGAATTCGCTTTGCCGCAATAAAAAGTTCAACAAAGGTTTAGCAGTTACGCTTCACCACCTTGACCTTTTTAGGCTCACGATTCAAATATGCTCACGAAGTTCACAACGGTCCATTCTTTTATCCGAAACTGAACGAAAACGCACCAATAAACAAAGCCACAACTGCGTTTGAAGCTGGGAAGCACGAAGACTAGGCAAATCCGTGTACTACCCATCATTCCCATGGTGGCTGAACGATCGCAGCGCCAGAGTCCCCCTCTAGTTAATTTTAGGAAACTCTATGGCTCAGCACACTACCGCTGTCGTTACGTCCAGACGTTACTAGCGCCTTTCCTTACCTGCCGTCACTATAGGCTACTGCTCACTGTAAGGCCAGTTTTACTAGCGCCTTTCCTTACCTGCCGTCACTATAGGCTACTGCTCACTATAAGGCCAGTTTTACTAGCGCCTTTCCTTACCTGCCGTCAGTATAGGCTACTGCTCACTATAAGGCCAGCCCGTCAGTATAGGCTACTGCTCACTATAAGGCCAGTTTTACTAGCGCCTTTCCTTACCTGCCGTCACTATAGGCTACTGCTCACTATAAGGCCAGTCAAATATTTTGCCAGCGTTTGCTCAAGTGGCTTGTGTCATTACAGCGAAAGAGTGGCAGCGACGTGGGTTGGGGCGCCCGCCGCTGTCACGAAGGCGATTTCCTTAAAGAAAAAAAAATATATTAGCGGCGTCCGTGGAGCATATTAATGTTATACTATTAGAACAGTACTTCAAAAAAGAAAAAAAAAGTTAAAAAAAGAACTCCGTCGTCAAGGTTTGAACCAGCGACCTCTCTGCTCCGAGCACGGCACGTTAGCCCGCTGCGCCACTAAATTTTTTTTTCTTCATGGTATTTAATACAATGCGTATTAAAATAGTACACAGTATCGCATACAGTTGCACAGTTGCAGTTCCATAGCGACAATAAGCGTACAAGCACTGTTGGGAAAGAAACGCGAAGGCTAATGTCCAATAGTCCAGGGAGAGTCCTTCATAATGTGCTGCACAAGAAAAGTGGCGAGGCTAAGCACCTCTCCAAGATGGGGTACCAGTCAGGCCTAAAGTCAAGTTCATCGTAAACATCTTTTAAGTGAAAAGCCGGCAGATCCCACCCACTGTGGGATTCGATGTAATGCGAAGCAGCCAGGAAGGAGCAAATCATGCTTTACATAATTTGCATGTCATGTTTTACATGTTAAGACCTGTCATTTATGTTCGTCTTACAGTGACGCCGAGCAATAGCAATTTTGGTGTATATCAAGCTATAGCGACCTGGACGCAAGCGCACCATGAGCGTGGCATGTAAATGGCGTTGCAGATGACATGCACGCCAAGATTTTCATGTTACCACCTGCCACATATGTTCGTTACACAGTCATATCACTCAATACCAAATTTTGTGTATATCAAGCTAACGCATGACCGCCGCAGGTGAAGTGGGCTGTTAACACCGTTTAGGTTTTTTTTGCAAAAAGTGCTTTGCAATCTTTTATGTTCACGTGTCGTTTTTTCTTTATATTCTGTCCCGTTTCGGAGATAAACTTCAGTTGAAAGTTCAGCGCTCATGTGTAGTTCTTCCTTGTCCTTTGTTCCTTGTTTTGCGCTGGTGTCACATAATGAACCACCAACTTGCCCAAAAATGTGCCCTCTTAAGTTTTGTCATTTATGTTCTTCACGCAGTCATGTCACTCAGTACCAAATTTGGTCTATCTCAAGCTAACGAAACGGCCGCGAGTGCGCCATGAGCGTGGCATGTAAATCATGTTGTTCATGACATGCACGTCATTATTTGCATATTACCACTTGTCATTTATGTTCGTCATACAGTCACGTCACTCAATCCCAAATTTGGTGTATATCAAGCTAACGAAACGGCCGCGAGCGCGCCATGAGCATGGCATGTAAATCATACTTTTCATGACAAGTTAGTCATGATTTTCATGATATGACCAGCCATTTATGTTCGTCATGCGGTCATGTTATACCATACCAAATTTGGTATAAATCCCATTAGCGATACGGCCAGGAGAGCACAAAGTCGTAGGCGGCTAGATAGATAGCTAGATAGATAGATACGCTCAAAGTCGCTGAAGTTTGCTAAGAAATGCTTCGCATTTAATAGCCATTCGGATGAAATGTGTGCGTGCAGAGGTGATCGGCTCTGCGTTGCGATCCTGCATACGCGTCTTCCACAGACTATGTATACCGATAAGGAAAAACATATCGTATGGCACTTCATCAAGAGATGTTGGCATAAGATAACGAACAGTGTACGAATTAATTGCAAAGTTTTTCTGCAGAGTTCGTTGGAGTACATCCCAGAATAGAATGGAGTCTTTGCAGCTCACGAAGCAATGCTCTATTGTTTCAGGTACATCACAGAGACGGCAGTTAACCGTCGAAACAAAAATACCTTTTCTTTGTAACCAAGTTTTAACGGGTAGTGTTTCAGAATGAAGTTTATAAAAAATGTTTTTGAATTGGGAGATATATACATTTTGCGCACTCGTTCTAACACATCATGGCCTTGAAGAGCAAAGTATACTGAGCGGTAAAACGGAGGAGGGAACAGCATAGATAGTAAATCTTTATATAGTGTCTTGCGTGAAACTGTATACAAATAATCTATTGAAAAGCGGGCTTTAAGAAACTGAACTGCAAAGTAAACTTCCTGCATAAATCCCCACAGATGCGGGCGCGCGGAGAAGTTTGAAGAAACAACCAGGTCAGGTAAGAAATTGACAAGTGTAACTTGCAAGAACGAACGAATGATGGGATGGGAACTGTCACGGAAAAAGAAAAATCGTGAAACTGTTTGCCATAGATACAGATGTTTTAAACCCAGCCCGCCATCACTAACTTTCCTGAATATGTTATCACGACGCATGGGCTCAAAAGTCGAAGACCATACAAAAGTTGCAAAAATACGATGGAAGCGTTGCACATAAGACCTGGCACAATGAATAAGCTGCAACACATAGTAAAGCTTTGTTGCTAAAAATGTATTACAAGCTTTGGCTCTCCCAAAAATTGAAAGGCGGTATGGGACAAATGCCTGCGCCTGCCGCTCAAGCATAGGGACGCGCTCCTTCCAATAGCGCGCACTGAATCGATACGCATCTAGTGGTACACCAAGATACTTTGGTGGAATGCGAGTCCAATTAATCCCTGCAAACTGGTTCGGCGTACTGCCCCATGAGCCAAACCATAATCCCAAACTTTTTGAGGAGTTTAGCTAATCGGTGAGGATGGTTTAACAGGCGGAATGCCTACGCTATGGTGGCTAGAGGGGGGAGGTGGCGCGAGCGGCACTGCGGCGGAAGAGAGAGAGCGCTCCCTTGCTTCATGAAACGGCCGCGGACACCCTGTGGCGCTGCTGCAGGCAGTTCGATGCTCGCTGCGCTCGCACACGTGCTTTCTTTCGTGCTGTGCCCTCCATGTGCTGTGCCGCGTTTCGTCGTGTGTTTCGCTCGTTCTTCGCGCCGTTTTGCAAAACGCTCAGCAGATTGTCTGTGCAAGTTTTCGTGCTTTACTGCTAACAGTATGGACTCGGGCGTCAAGAAGAAAACGACGCAGACACACTGCTTCGCACCCGGCTGTTCGTCCGGGTACGTCTCATCGAGGAGATCTGGCCAACGTGTGTCGTCGTTCTACGTGCCGAAAAAGCCTGAACTCTTAAAAGCATGACAGCGTGCAGTGCCACGTTCAGATCAAGTTCTCGACGCAAGCTCAAGAATCTGAGAACTGCATTTTGATGAGCAGTATATTGTGCGATCGTTTACGCACACGATCAACGGTGAGACAGTGACGATTCCTCGCGATCGACCTGTGCTGACAAGCAATGCGATTCCGACTGCGTTCCCCAACCTCCCCCAGTATTTGTCGAAGAAGGCACCTCAGAAAAGAAAGACGAAAACGTCGACTTGTCGCCTTCCTGTGAAGTCTTCGAGGCACGAGGCAAATAATGCCGCTTGTGCTGACGAGGTAGACGTTTCAGAAGAAAAAAGCGCCTTCCCCGAAGTCAACTCTCCAGAGCTCAAGTAGAAGCCACAGTTGTGGCTGTTTCGCGCAAAGAATTAACATGGGAAGTGGTCTGCCTGATGTGGGGGAACTGCCGATGCCCCAGCGCTTACTGGACTCGACAGCCGATTTCTGGGGAGGACAATGTCACGCCCTTCACGGTATGTGCACTACATCGCGAAAATTTGTATTTTGAAATGTGGTATTGTTCGTTGCGAATGATAGTTCAATTCACGCGAACGTTTGCAAGCCACAAAAGTAAATTCACTTGACATCACTGACGTGGCAATGGCTGAAGATCTGCTTCGGCATGTTGATAAGCTCATCCCATGCAAATAATTTGGAGAAGAAGGAGAGCTCAGCCCCAACCAGAAGCACAGAGAGAAGACGCATCTTGACGTCATCTGCTCCACATACATCATTTCTGTGTCCAAATAAATCTCATAAGTACTTACAGATGCTTTTTCTTCACTTTTTTGCAAGCTAATTCACATTATCTGTATTTCTATTCTGTTACTAGTGCACTGTTTAAAGTAAAGTTTGTGTGATTTGCGATAGAACTGTGCTTATCTTATTTTGTATGTTCTGTTTATGTATTATTCCTCAATATGTTCTGTTTTTAAATTGTTTTTTTTATGTGTGTGGAATGTGTTTTCTTGCTTCTTTTTTGGCTTCGTGTATGTTCCTGAGATTTGAATATGTTCTTGTAAATTATTCTTGTATGCAAAATAAATTTTTGTCTCTGAAGTCTGCGTGTAGTGAGTAAAAGTGGTGTCGTGTTGACACGAGCAGCGGCAGTATATTCTTACACCTTAGCCCAGCTATATTTTTAGCGAGTGCGGTTGCTATGAACTTCAGCCGCACATCGCACACTAGGACGACAGGCTACCGTCCCAAAAAGCGAACGCTCTTAGCCAAAAGGGAGTGCAGTGAAATAAAGTATTATAATATTACAGCGACCTTAACGCAAGTATCGGATACCTGCACCGCATCAGCGCGGTTCCGAAAGTTTAGATGTATTAACGTGCTCATTCCAAAACGAGCAGCCAATAATGAAATGGGCGCCGTGTCCGCAGTAGATGGAAAGCCGCGGCCACCGCGGCGGACAGGCATCTTACTGCGAGCTGCAGCGCCACCGCTACGTGTCATGAAACGGCGCATCGCCTTTCGCGCAGCGCTCGCGCCACCTCCCCCCTCTAGCCACCATACCTACGCACACCCGCTGGTACAGTGGCTAGAATCCGCTGGCGAAGCGGCGTCGTTCCAAAAAGCTCCGCTACGAAGTGACGGCACCACCATCGCAAGTCCCTAGATCGAAAAATCCCTAGAGATTCTCTCTCTAGGTACGGACTCTGTACGACATTTATGGCATCTTCGGCTGAGCCCAACGTTTCTAGATTATTTTCAGTCAGAAAACTAGCTTTGAAAGGTGGCCACGTTTTGTCGCCGTGGCGAGAGGTGGCGCTGGCGTAGCGTTGAGATCGGGTGCGATGCAGTACTATGGTGGCTAGAGGGGGGAAGTGTGACGGGCGACAGCGGAGGGCTGCACGAATTCACAATGAAAGATGGCGGTCCCACCAGATGGCGCTACCTGCGCAATAGGTGCTTGCGGCGGCGTTTGCCTGCTTTGCATATGGCCGCTAGACATTAGTTTCACTTGTTTCAAACAATCGCTTACACACCGCGCCCGTGCTTTTTCTAAGGCGCTACGTGTTTGTTTCTCAAGATGAATGTGTTGCAAGTTCTGGGTGGTGTTAAGCAATGGAAAAAAAAAAACGCAAAATGCTTTTAATTCAGACGAAACTGGCGTGTCCTTTGTCGTTATTATCGCGTTGCGTTCTTTTTGCGCTGCTTTTATTGTTTAGTCTGCTTCAGCTGAACTAAACCACTTGCTCACGTGCATAGCTAAACTGACTTTTTAGTGTTTTCTCTCTTGGTGAAATGTAAACTATTTACAATCGTTCATAGCGATCAGCTTTTTTTTTCCTCTATCTGCCCCCCCCCCCCCCGTCCTCGACCTTTTATTTTCTCGTGCTTGTAAGGGGTTCCCTTCAGCGTAAAATGTTCAAAGCATTTGCATTTTCTGTCTCCCTTTCCTTGAGAAACTTCGAGAAGTGATCGGTATGCTGCAGCTGGAGGCTCTATGATGCGCTGAACAATTTTTCTTATTTTAGCGATCGTTAATTCTATCTACGCTAGGACAAATCATTTCTGTTGACTTACTGCTTTAGATACATAGTAAATACACGCAAGAGAAATGGTAAAACGTGTTTATTGATGACACATTTGTAATCACATTCTTCTGTCACAAATTTGTGATCACACTATTCTGTGTTACGTTAAGAAGTCAAATTGCTTGCACCTCCTCAACTTCAAGTGTTTCTGGCCCTCCCTCTGGACACTCCTCTCTTTGTTGAAAGATTTTGTCCAGAAGTGCATACGCGTGAGCAGAAAAAACTGGACTACTTTTGCGGTCAGTTCTTTGCTGTGAATTTCGCAGCCAACTCTATCTAGCTTGATTCCTGCCAAGAACTGCATGAAATCGTGTATGCTGAAGGAGTGCAATTTTTCAGCAGAAAAAAAAAAAGAAAGTAAATGCATCCTCCAAGGTTTTCACCAGTCTGGCCAGATTTTCACAAGGATACAGCAAGCCTCCCCTGTCAAATGCACTCACTAACTCCCTCTTCGGTGCGACAATAGTTCCCGATTTCTTGGTGGCAAGAGCAGAAATGCACTCATTGCAAGAGCTTTTTTTTTTTTGTTGAACTTCTTAGCAACGTAGTAAGTGGGACGGCTGTGACTTTTCTGAACGACATAGCTACTGTGATAACCACTAAAACACTGCAGTGTAGACCTAACGCCGTCAACATCTCCAACTTCCAGCATGTCTTCTATGATATATCGTATGCCGAAAATGGCATCACTAGTGGCTGGCGATGAAGTGTTAAGCGGAGCTTTAACAAGCTCTGCTGGGGAGTTCCCACTCTTGGGTGGTCTCGCAATATTATAAAACGATAAACAATTTACACGTCACTAGAAATTGTGCGGGATTCGGATGGTCATTAGCACCGCAATATTGCCGAATTATCCCGAAAACGTTTTCCAGTTTGTCCTGGCTGAGTCGTGCGGTTAACATGTATCTATAGCCGAGAGACTTTGTCACATAGGTAAGAAGTGAAAGTGTGCTACACAGAGTTTGCCACACAGAAACATCCGAACGAGGCAACGGCACAGCACAGAGAGAACGAACGAGCCCAAGCATGCGTGGCGAGCACCTATTACTACACCAGCGCCCCTTGCGGCGGCCAGAATTTTCACTGCGTTCCGCGCGCCCCTCTCCCACGGCGAGAATACAGCGCCCGTCACACTACCCCCCCTCTAGCCACCATAGCAGTACGAAGGGCGACGCTTGCCTTAGCCGCGTGTCTTTGCTGCGTTGTGGGTGCTCGCGCGCTAATCACGCATGCATTCTGAGGTCTCACGCGTTCCACAAACGTGCGAGCAGTGGTCGTGTACACGTATTTCTGCAGATACCGCGAAATGTCAGCGCGGATTCTTGACATGCCTAGGTGCAGCGTGCCGAGCTGTTGTTCAGGGTTTGCTTCGGCAGTGCCAAGTCCCGTCCCGCGACACTTTTTGATGGGCGCTTTTCTGTATGTATAGAGGCAATGAAACCAAGTTTTCAGTTAAGCTGCAAAGGAACCGGGTCTGGACACTTCCTGAGGCGCTGTTGGACTGTGATGAGACAAGCGTCGGTTGTCCCGTTCACAATGACACCAGTGATGCAAATAATATTTGGAGTTATTACATGCCAGAACCAAGATCGATATGATTATGTATTGCCTCCGTAAATTTAGGCCGTCGGGTGTTTACCGTGCAGTGACATCGCACAGACGGTCTTCTAGCACATCCATCGATCGAACCCGTGACATTCGGGCCAGCAGCCGAGCACCTAGGACACTGCAGTCACGAATATGAAACAGCCGTTGGTAGAACGAATATAAATTGATGTTCTTGTCCTCGTATTCATAACCTCAGTATTTATTTATTTATTTATTTATTTATTTATTTATTTATTTATTTATTTATTTATTTATTTATTTATTTATTTATTATAATCAAAGGTATCAAAACGGGACATTACAGGAGAAGTAATCCTAGGAAAGTCTGTTAGTACGATGTCAGATAGAAAGGTATTTAATTTTTTTTCTTTTTTTGTTTCAGTATGCTGCTGGTTCTTTATACGGCCCGTGCAGGAGAGGTTACATGAATACATGGAAGTATCTATACATTGCCGAAAATTCATGGTGAAAATTCAGTACACTGAATGAGGTCGATGAGCGTCAGTCGTATTGCAACACATAGTATGGTTAGATAAATTGTTCCAGTGGGAGATATCGGACTGAAAAAGGGAGCGTTTGCGGGTGTTGATACGACATAATCGCTGGTGGAATGCTTTAGAATGGCACGCCAACAATCAACGCGCTGTGTGCGGAAAAGAACTGTATTGACGGGACAGTGCAATTTAATCTGAATAATTTTATCCAGTTAACTAAAATCACCAGCCAAGCAGTTCGTACAGAGCTAACCAGAACGAACGGCCCCGATGTTCACTGCTGGGCTAATCGCCACGGATCGCTAAAGTCTTTCTCAGTTACTAGTTACGTCTGTACAGAAATAATAACTGGTGCTTTCCGCCCGTGTGTTCCCTTTTTAATTCTTACTGGACCGGGGCTTAGCAGAGGAGCTTGCCCAATTTCTGTGCAACATGCGTGCTAGAGGTTTTTGCGCGCATGGAATGGACGAATTTAGGTTTCGCCTATACTCATATACAGATAAAAGAACGTCGATGCGCATTGTAAAGGGCACATATATTCTAGGTACTCATCATTTGTAGGCGTATGGCGGAGCACACTGGAATGATAATTTTTCTTTCGGTCAGTGACTGAGAGCAAGTTCTAAAAATTAGAGCACTTTCACGGCAGGAGTTGAGCGAGGGAAGAATCTGGAGGGAATAAGTGGATGCTTTGGATCCACATAATTGTTCAGAAAGCGTGAATGCTCATCGTATAGCTAATGAAGTCTGCGCTCGCAAAGCGAAGTAGCTTGCCTTCCTACATGAGCTATCACCTTTCATGCCTTTAATAAGCAAACAGGGATGAAAGTTATCCTATATTTGCGCCAATTTCATCCTCACTTCGGTGCAGTTGATATTTCGAAATATTTATTATCCAGGTTTACAATTGAGGTTTACAGGTTTACAAATGACGGCTATTTGATTCGATGATAGAATCGAAGAAAGCAGTGTTCCATTTGAATATCGAAATTTTCGAATACTCGCACACACACCACGTGAATACGTCGCTGCAAATAATGCACCTGCTGCATTCTGTTTCACGAAATCGAATGAAAATGACAAGACGTTTTCTTTTTTTTTTCTGGGTTACTTGCTGGTGTTTGATTTGGTAGGCTTTTCAGCAGCCCGCCTATTATGTGATGAGATGAGGTTGAAGTAGAGCTGTGCGCCGCCGCCGCCGCCTGTTTTTACTCACGCCGCTCGCGCCGCCGCCGAGATTCCGAAAGTGACCACGCCGCCGCCGCCGCCGCTCAATATTTGCGGCGCGCCGCCGTTAGTCCTTTATTTTAACCCGAATGGGGGAATCTGGGCATAAAGTACGTCACTGGGGGAGCTCTTTTTTGATGTGTCCATGTAATGGACTCTCCATTTCAGCCGCCGCTCATTGGTGGGAGCAGGACCAGCAGCGCGGCCTCTCTTTCCGGTTATCGTCTTCAACGCCATTTTGACGCCACCAAGTTTTCATAACTCTCGACTGAAATTAAAGTAACGGAATGCGCTTAAACCATAGAGGGGAAAAAAAAGGGAGTGAGCCGGCCTAGCATCTGTAAGCCAACCTCCTCTGAATCCGCTTCCTCTTCAGGCTTGTGTCACAATTCCCATCATGCTCTTGGTTTCCTTTTTCTTGTTGAACAGATGGCTCAAAAACTGAAATTCGCGAGCTTGCGCGTCTCATGTCCACAAACAAACCTTCGTTGACGCCACTCCCTCCTCGTGCTCCATGCTCTGATAATAGTTCCCAGCATGCTCCTGATTTTTTTATTTTATTTTAATTATTTATTATTTATTTATTATTATTTTTTTTTATTTGTGGCTGGACAGTTCTCGATGTGTACCCATAGTGGACTATCCATTTCGGCCGCAGCTGATTGGCTGGAGTTCGGCGCTGATCTCGCCCCCCTGTTTCCGGTTCTTCTTCCGCAACGTCAATTTGATGTTACGAAGCTTTCACAACTTTTGTCTCTAATGAAGGAACGGAATGCGCTTCAACGCAACGAACGCAGCCCCCAGAGATCCACTTTTGGGCGTACATCTCGGAGGCCGTGCACAAATTCTGATCGCGTAGAGAGAGCGAGATGCAAAGAAAGGCAGGGAGATTAACCAGACGCACGTCCGGTTTGCTACCCTGCAGTGGGGGAAGGGATAAAGGTGCGCAAGCCATCGAATCAGGTTTAACCCTTCGCGACCGTAAGAAAAAAAAACTTGCCAAAACGACCGAAAAATTTTTTTCGCTCACTTTGTAGAGCTTTTTTTTCTGAATCAATTGGTACC
>JALIZH010031812.1:0-29593 GCA_030522465.1 Rhipicephalus appendiculatus
CCGAAAGCAAATTCGTCGTGGATATTTAACAGTCTATATTAACCCAGGATACTTCATTTCGAAACCGGTAAGTGCACGAAGACGGGACAAGAAGACGACACACAGAGCGCTACTTAGAAGTAATGTGCGTGTCGTGTTCTCGGCCCCGTCTTCGAGCGCTTACCTGTTTCAAAATGTCGCTGAACCAACTAGCTCAGACCCAGCCTCTGATTCAGGATAGTTTCTTGCTTCAAAATAACTTCTTGTTGGCCTAGTTGGTACACTGTTAAAAATCTGGACCCCTGTTAACGTAAAAAGCTGAAGGTAAAAAGGTGCCGATCACTTTTCCTTTTCCAAATTATAACAATTTCCTTAAACGGAGTCTCTTTAAGGATGTCGTGCGTAATGTCCTTTGAGAAACGTTGTACGTAATGCCTCCGTAGGAATCTCATACGTATTGTCTCCTAGAAATGTTGTACGTAAGGCCTCCGTCGGAATGTCATACGTATTGTCTCCTAGAAATGTTGTACGTAACGCCGCCTTTGGAATGGCGTACGTAATGTCTCCTAGAAATGTTATACGTAATGACACCTTAGGAATGTGTTACGTAATACGGAAATCAGAGCTAGTTCGTAATGCATTGTAAAGTAGCGCAAGAACACGGACACAAGCGCGATGACGACACAGGCGCTATTGTAGCGCTTGTGTTGTCTCGCTTGTGTCCGTGTGTTTTTGTGCTATTTTACACTGTGTTACATGTCTCTTTGAAGATGTTGTATGTAACGTCTCCTAAGAATTTTGTATGTAATGAGGAATATGGTATGTGCCAAATAGTTCATTTTGTAGCTTTACAGTGACAAATGTGCACCCCTTGACACTACACTGTACCTAAAAAGTTCTAATAATCAATGCTGCATGGGGAAGGAAGTTACGGTGCTTTACACGCAGCTACCGCTTGGTTATGTACTGATGCCAGCGGCAGCTGCTACTTGCGGTGAAGTTGTTAGAAAGAGGACAAATGCATTATGCAGTGATGGTGACTAAAATTTACACTGGATGTTTAACACAACAGTCATGAGAAAGGACATGCGTGTACACATTTCCCCCGTTAAAACGTATGTGAGGCTACAAGTGTCGTTATATTTGGTCTGTTATTTTCACAGAAGTTTTCTGGCACCACATACAAAAATTGTATGTGGTTTCGCTTCATGAAGTCGTGGGTCTGACAAAATATCAGGATGAAACTGGTGAAAACACTGTTGGATGCCAATTACAAAGAGTCTGGCAATTCAAAGATATATTGCTGTTCAGCTTAATGAATTGGCCGACCAAATATAAAAACGTTTCAACAGGGGCAATGTGTTAATTTGAGCATTTGACGAAATCTCGTCTTGTCAGGATGTAATGGCAATGTAGAAAGAAAAATAATGGGCACCAACCAAAAGGTTGTCAAAAATAAAATGACGTTTTGGGTGAACAAGGCTTCCATGTGGAAGCCGAGACGTCATTTTATTCTTAACACCTTTTTGGTTGGCACCCATTATTTTTCTTTCTAGTCCACCAGGGGCAATGTATACATGCATGTGTTTTCACAACTATTGTGTTAACATCCAGTGGAAATTTCCATCGCCATCATTGCGTGATGTCTAACAACTTTTTCGCAGCAAGGTAGAAGCTTCCGCTGGCATCAGTCAATAACCATTGTGGTAGCTGCATGTAAAGCACCATAACCTTCTTCATCACACACCTATTATTACAGCTTTTTGTGTACAGTGTGGTGTCAAGTTGAGCACAATGGTGACTGTAAAGCAACAAAATGAACTAGTTGGCACACAGATTTTTTCTGCAAAGGTTGTAGCATTCACTGTGCTTCCTACAAAGTGTGAAACAGTATATAGGTGTGGTGGGAAGCAAGTATACATACTACTTCTTGCCAAGTAAATAGTGAACATCCCGCTGCTCTGAACGCACAACGATGAGGTTTATTCCTCCAAACCATACTAATAAAACTCTTCGCACCATGGCTCATCTGAAAAGAGAAGAAACAAAAAAGATCAAAACACTTGAACCAAAAGAAAGCAATTTTTGCCAAAATAGAATTTTGCATCGACCTTGTAAAAACAAACGAGCCACACAGCAGAAGGATTTAAATTTTGATGCATCCGCAGCATGCCCAAACTCATAAAAGGAAAGGGCCCTAAAACCCCTGTACAAGTGAAATGTAATGTCCACATAAATAAAATCCAAATGACTTCTGTGCAGGTGACATTAAAGAGACACCAAGGGGAGACATTAAGTTCAGCTGAAATGCTTGATTATCATACTGAGATCAGACATAAGTAACTGCTCCAGCAAAGGGTGATCTTGAAAGCTTGAAAGCAACGTAAAAGTGAAAATACGATTTTGCACACTAACTGTTGGCCACGTGCAATGGCCATGAACAGATTCAAACAGAGACTGGCTTAGGAGTGTTAGTTATTATCAAAAGGGCCAAATTAAAAGGGTTGAAGAGGAGAAAAAAACACATTCTGTGACATTTAACCTTTCTGCACAAGACAAGGCACATGTAACATGAAATAAGCAAGTCAAAACGTAAGCAATGAGCCATTGCTAAGTGCACATGGTTTCCGCTCCCACGACATGCCAAGGACAGCGTTGCGAATCGACCTTCACTGATGTTTTCACAAGTTAACTCAAAATGCACGATGAGAGAGTGTCATAGACGGCATCATAAGCTCAAGGCAAGCATGTCGATTCTACCCAACTTTCTCTTGCAGCATACTGTGTAGCACATTATTAAACATAACACATTCCATTCGGAGTTCATAAGCCATGCACACCCCTGCTCGTCAGGCTCGAGAAACTCAATGCCTGACAATGGAATCAATGTTGCAGAGGCTCCTGTTTTAAATGCGAAGCATTTCTTAGCGAACTTCGGCGACTTTGAGCGTATCTATCTATCTATCTATCTATCTAGCCGCCTACGACTTTGTGCTCTCCTGGCCGTATCGTTAATGGGATTTATACCAAATTTGGTATGGCATAACATGACTGTATGACGAACATAAATGGCTGGTCATATCATGAAAATCATGAATAACTTGTCATGAAAAGTATGATTTACATGCCACGCTCATGGCACGCTCACGGCCGTTTCGTTAGCTTGATATACACCAAATTTGCGATTGAGTGACGTGACTGTATGACGAACATAAATGACAAGTGGTAATATGAAAATCATGACTTCATGAGCGACATGACTTGCATTCCACGCTCATAGTGCGCTCGCGGCCGTTTCGTTAGCTTGATATACACCAAATTTGGTACTGAGTGACATGACTGTATGACGAACATAAATGACAAGTGGTAATATGAAAATCATGACTTCATGAGCGACATGACTTGCATTCCACGCTCATAGTGCGCTCGCGGCCGTTTCGTTAGCTTGATATACACCAAATTTGGTATTGAGTGACATGACTGTACGACGAACATAAATGACAAGTGGTAATATGGAAATCATGACATGTCATGTGCAACATGACTTGCATGCCACGCTCATGACACTCTCGTGGCCGTTTCGGTAGCTTGATATACACCAAGTTTGGTATTGAGGTACGTGACTGTATGACTAGCATAAATGACAGGTGGTAATATGAAAATCATGACCTGCATGTCATATACAACATGATTTACATGCCACGCTCATGGCGCGCTGACGGCCGTTTCGCTAGCTTTATATAAACCAAATTTGGTATTGACTGACGTGACTGTATGATGAACATAATTGCCAAGTGGTAATATGGAAATCATGACATGTCATGTGCAACATGACTTGCATGCCACGCTCATGACACTCTCGTGGCCGTTTCGCTAGCTTGATATACACCAAATTTGGTATTCAGTGACGTGATTGTATTGAAAGGACAAATGACAAGTGGTAATATGCAAATCATGACATGTCATGTGCAACATGACTTGCATGCCACGCTCATGACACTCTTGTGGCCGTTTCGCCAGCTTGATATACACTAAATTTTAAGGTGAAAGCCTTTAATGTCTCATGCTCACGTCCGCCGTCCGTCCATCCGTCCCTCCAGCTGTGCCGAACATGTAAACGGTGGACGCCGGGGCCGCGCAAACGGACGCCGGTCGCGTTGGACACTACAGCGCTCGCGCTTTGCTTGCGTGACGTCGTGGTGCCCAGCGTCTCTAATCATGCAAGGAGGGAGACGCGCGCATCAGTTTCATTCTGACCGACCCCGTCTCAGTGGGCACAGGCGTTCGAGGAACGCACTTTGGAATTGACAAAGTGTCCGTCAATTTCAACGCTCTAACGCAGATGGCGTCTGCACGATGCGCAGAGCGCGAGAATACGAACGCATGCGAAACGGAGGCAGATTGGTCTCGCGTCTCGCTGTGATTCGAGGTAAAAGATTAAGCGATAATTGGCAGGTGGTAACATGTAAATCTTGGCACGCATGTCATCTACAATGCCACTTACATGCTACGCTTGCGTCCAATTCGCTAGCTTGATATACACCAAAATTGGTATTGCGGGATGTGACGATATGTCGAACACAAGTGGCAGGTGGTAACATGAAAATCTTGGCATGCATGTCATCTACCATTTACATGCCACGCTCATGGTGCGCTTGCGTCCAGTTCGCTAGCTTGATATACACCAAAATTGGTATTGCGGGATGTGACGATATATCGAACACAAGTGGCAGGTGGTAACATGAAAATCTTGGCATGCATGTCATCTACCATTTACATGCCACGCTCATGGTGCGCTTGCGTCCAGTTCGCTAGCTTGATATACACCAAAATTGGTATTGCGGGATGTGACGATATATCGAACATAAGTGGCAGGTGGTAACATGAAAATCTTGGCATGCATGTCATCTACAATGCCATTTACATGCCGCGCTCATGGAGCGCTTGCGTCCAGTTCGCTAGATTGATATACACTAAAATTTGTATTGCGCGACGTGACTGTTTGACGAACACAAATGACAGGTCCTATCATGTAAATAATGACATGCATATTATGTACAGCATGATTTGTTCCTTGCTGGCTGCTTCGCATCACATCGATTCCCACAGTGCGTGGGATCTGCCGGTTTTTTTTATTGATGGGGACTTGGCTTTGCAATGCACTGACTTATTCCAAGTACTGTTGCAGTATGCAGCAAAGCTAGCTACACAACCTCCCAAGAGCATTTTGCATTCTGTGACACTCACACTGACATGCTGTCTAGCTTCCAAAGCGATAGTTTCATTGTCATGTTCAGTTAGGTATAACTTGTATAGAACCAAGCACTAGATCAAAATGACCACTAACAAAATAAACTACATGTCCTACTTATTCTCGCTCATGGCTGGGTCATTCCACGCCAAACGTCCCAGCCATTTTGGCGACCATCTCAAATGTATTCGAAAAAAGTCATGCTGATTTGCTGCATTGATAACATTGAATTGCTGGAATATTACAGTGAGAAAAAATATTTTGGTCACGTGGGTGCCTTCCGAATTTCACAGAATGTTGTCTGGGCGTTGTTTGTGAGAAAATTTATTCTAAGAGTGTCGTTTGTTGTTTTTACACCAAATTTGGTTCACATATTAAGAAAAAGCGTTTGTGTAAGGTGTTTGAAGCTGAATATTATTAGTGCTTGTTTTCTGCCATACACGCCTCCAAGAATTTAGCCAAAATGTTCTATGTTTGCATATTTTTCATTGCAATATTACGCCTTGTATGAATATCTGAGCCATGAAAACTTAGTCTACAAAAGGTATATTTTGCGCAAAAAAATATTTTCAGACCCCTGAAGTTTCCAATTTTTAGGCAAAAAGTCACAAATTTCAGAAAATCGTCATTTTTGTCCATATTGTGATGCAAGTTGAACCACGTGGTGCTCCAATAAAAAATCAGCTTTATACCTCAATCGAAAGGAAATGAACAGTTATTCTTATGTGGCAAGTTCTATCATTACCAATTTTTGTTTTAAGGAAGAAAATAATTTTTGAAGTTTCCCATTGACGGCTAGCTTCTCATTTGGTCATACGTACCAACGTTTCTAGAACCAGGTCAGTTTCGCAGCTCCCCATAGACGCTTGCTCTCCGAAATGGATGCGACGGCCGACGCAAGAACTAGCGGCGCTGCAGTTCCATCTAGCATCATGCCTCGCGCGTCGTGAGGCGTGATAAGGTGCGTGTTTGGGCTAGTTGGTACTTCATTTGAACAGCTAAATAGCACAACTTCAGGGACAAAAGACAAGAGAGTGCGACACACACAAGCGCCGACTCCGAACTGATTGATGCTATGTTCAACACATGTTAGAATATCTTTCTGGGGGATCGAATAATATAGGTGTTTGATGTCCACTGAAAAACCTGACACTTTAGCCCTGTGATTCTGCTGCAAATAAGTGACCACTGCCTCTGAGTTTTTGGTGTGGAACGGGTCATCAAGATGAAACAACTTGAGCTTGGTCTGCAAAAAGCTTGCGACAGACTTCTGCCAACAGTCACTTTCAGATACAATAACCCTTAACGGAAGACCAGGTTTATGCGTTTTCGCTGAGAAAAACATTTCGAGGCACATCTTATCACTTTTCTCAATAGACCGCACGAGAGAATCCAAGTGAAGTTTCTGGCACAACTTCTTTGCTTTGGGTTTACACTGCCTTAATGATACATCCTCGCATTGACGGAACACCGAGTCCACTGTTTCTTTAGCCTTCTGCTCAAAAATACAGTTCAGAAACACTGTAAACCCACCTTCTTTGTCGGAGGGCAGAAGGCACATATCTTGATCCTTTAAGTATGAAGCTACCTTCTTGACAGGTACCGTTGGCATTGCCGACTTGTAACGACGAAGCACGTCAACGCCGCCAGAGTTCCTTTCTCTTGTGAGACAAGTGGCGAACCTCGCGTCCGAGGACAAAGCCAGATGTGTCTCGGAGGGCGTTTGAAAAAACGCATAAACCTGGTCTTCCGTTAAGGGTTATGGTATCTGAAAGTGACTGTTGGCAGAAGTCTGTCGCAAGCTTTTTGCAGACTAAGCTCAAGTTGTTTAATCTTGATGACCCGTTCCACACCAAAACCTCAGAGGCAGTGGTCACTTATTTGCAGCAGAATCACAGGGCTAAAATGTCAAGTTTTTCAGTGGACATCAAAGACCTATATTATTCAATCCCCCCAGAAAGATATTCTAACATGTGTTGAACATTGCATCGATCAGTTCGGAGTCAGCGGTTGTGTGTGTCGCACTCTCTTGTTTTTTTCCCCTGAAGTTGCGCTAATTAGCTGTTCAAGTGAGGCGTGAGCGCACGCGTCGTGAGAAACGCGCAACGCGTCTCAAGCGCCTACTCAGTGCGCGTCCTAGCTCGCGCCGGCAGGTGCGTCGCCTCCGCGATGAGCTTCGGCAACGCGCCATTGGGAGCAACGCTGCGTTGCCGTAGCCGATCCCGGTGGCCATGGTATAGCCATGGCAAGCGAAGCAAAATGGAACAGCAGCGCCGCAAGTTCATGCGCCGCCCGCGTATGCCGGCTCGCCAGCGGAGCTGCAAAACTGAATGGTTCTAAAAACGTTGATACGTACAGCTTCCTGGTTGAAGTTCCCTGTGTCGTCAATGGGGAAATTTCAAAAATTATTTTCTTCCTTAAAACAAAAATTGCAATGATAAAACTTGCCATATGAGAACTATTCATTTGCTTTCGATTGAGGTATAAAGTTGATTTTTAATTGGAGCACCACAGGTTGCAAATTGCGTCTGAATGTGGACAAAAATTACGATTTTCTGAAATTCGTGATTTTTTCACGCAATGTTTAGAAACTTGAGGGGTGTGAAAATATTTTTTGCGCAAAATGTACCTTCTGTGGAGTAGTTATACATTACTCAGTTATTCATACATGGCACAATAGTGCAATTAAAAAAAATGTAAACATGGAACATTTTGGCTAAATTCCTGGAGGCGTGTATAGCAGAAAAATTACGCGAATATTATTGAGCTTCACACACCTTACAGAAATACTTTTGCTAAATATGTAAACCAAATTTCATGTAGAAACAAGAAATTAAACTCTTAGAATAAATTTTCTCACAAGCAACACCCAGACGACATTCTGCGAAATTCGGAAGGCACCCACGTGACCAAAAATTTTTTTCTCTGCGAAATATTACAGCAGTTCACTGTTTTCAGTGCAGCAAATCAGCACAATTTTTTTCGAATACATTGGAGATGGTCGCCGAAATGGCTGGGATGTTTGGCGTGGAATGACCCGGCTTTCTTTTCTGTTCATGGCAACTTTGAGCTTGGTTGCTTAGTATGCAGACGACGTGACAAAACACGCAGAAACTCTTTGCAAGAGCTGTTAAGGTGCAGACTAGGCTGCAGGCAAGTTGCAACGCTGTGTGTTTGAACAATATGACATGCCCTTGCTGTTACATACTGTTTCCTGTCTTGGAGTTCTTCACTAAATGGGTGCAATAGGTTTGTCAGCTGGGTGAGCAAAATAGCGCACATTTTGACAGGAATGGAGAAAGCAACAGGGCACCAGTGCTAACTATAACAAATCTTTATTGGAAACAGCAGACAAAGACGTATGTACAGAAATGGGTGAGGTGAGTGTGCACGTCACAGAGGCATGACTGCAAACCATCTGAAATTGGCACAAAGGAATGCAAGTTGCTTTTGGGGCAAACTAACAGAAGGTGTGCTAACACACCGTGTGCCCAACCACTCAATCATTTCGGCTTGAGTTACCTCAGGAATAACTTTTCATTTTTGACAATCACGTCAAATTCATCAAATTCATGCTGACATTCACACGAGCCAAATTGCATGGCTATAGGACCGTCTGCGTTTTTCTTCATTGCCACAATGCTCTCTTAAATGATCATTAAGGCACCTAGTAGAGTGGCCACTTTTGAACATTCTACAATTCAGCGAATTCAGATAAACTGAATGGTATGCACATGAAACAAACTTAGATCTATGTTACTTTCAAAGCACGTCACCGACGGCTCCTTCCCAAGCACACTAATTTTGCAAAGGCTGCAAAGTTCTTGAAGGGCTCTTAACAGAACAGATACATCAATGTGACCAAGAATTTTCATGAGATTAAGAGCAATCTCGTGCATGTAAGCCACAACATTAAGCCTCCTGTCAGTGCACTTGACAGTGCGGGCACACTGATAGGATGATTTGAGAAGTAAACTTCTTGCCACTGTTACCTGTAGCTTACTGAAATAATCAGCTTCCAGCAATCAAGTTGCCTTATTCCCAAGTGCCTGAACAGTCAAAAGCAGACAGATTTTCAACATAGCATTATGGAAGGTCATGTTAGCAATGCTCCTGTCTACCAGCCTAAAATGCGATGAAAGGAACAGCATCAAAGGATTGTTCGCTCAAAGTTTATAGCAACAGCAGGTGCAGTGACGGCTACAATGAAACATTATCTCGAGAAATCTTAATTATCCCTCAACAAGAAGCCCAAATGTTAAATCCAGAAACACCGGGCACTCACGTAGTGAAAAATGCTACAAGCACTCGTCTCAAGAGAGTTCGAGTCATTGTTAATGAAAAACAGACAGGCACCCACAAATACGATGGCCTTTAAAACGGTAGTATGAGTAAGACTGTCCACTGTCAAGTTTGCCTAAGAATAAATCACTATGAATGGGAGCAATGGAAAAATCATTACATACGCCTTGCTTTTGCAAGCGTGGAATAGCATTCCATTCAATGAACATAAATATTAGATAAAAGCCTAGTGCACAGGTTCTCAGCCATGGATTTTGGTGACGTTGTGGGCTATTAAAAGTTGAGGGAGCCCTTGCAGTGAGAGTAGGGCGAGGGGTCCTAAATTAACACAGCATGCAGTGTGGAATAGGTGCCTTTTCTTTCTCCATGGCAAAGAACGGTCAAACTAAAGTGCCACACCTATTTGATTTCAACTGCTTGTCAATAATTTGTGTGGTCTGCAGCGACAATTAAGCATGTTTTCTCTTCCATTATGCAAGCCTGGGAAAAGCATGCTTGCATGCATGTCGTATAAAACTGCAACCAAAGCTTTACAACCATCTCACAAACAAGAGGAGATGTACCTAAATTGGCTCTGCTACAATTAAATGACGCTATGCAGTAAAACATACCAAAACTAAAAAGGGGCCGCTGTCACGGGGGGATCATGTGCCTGCAAAAACCGCGTTTGTTTTTGTTTTCGAGGATGTCACTTGCTGGAAGCTGGTTATCTGAGTAATCTACAGGTGGCAGTGGTCGAAAGTTTATTTCACAAATTATCTTCCCGCACTATCGAGAGCATTGTTGTAGCGCCTTATATGCATGATGTTGTGCATAATCTGAGAGATTGCTGGTCACGTTGACGTACCTGTTTTGTTTAGTGCCCCTCAAAAAATTTTTCAGACTTTGCAATAGTAGTGAGCCTGGGACGGAGTGGCTGGTGACATGCTCAAAGAAACATACATCTACGTTTGTTAGATGTATTGATCATGCTGTGTATTGGATCACACTGCGTAGTGAAATGTTCTACATTAGCCATTCCACAAGATGAAAGAAGACTGTTGCAAACTAGGGTCTTCTGGCTATGCACTATAGCACGTGAGGATGTCAGCCTGAATTTGATGAAGTTGACGGGAATCTGAAGAGTAAAGAAAGCGCAGACCTTGAGACAATAGGAGCCGAAATGATTGAGAGGTTAGGCAAGGGGTATGTTAGCACGTCATCTGTTAGTTTGTCTGAAAAGCAACTTACATTCCTTATTTTTTCTTTCTTGGGATTTAAAAACAGCGCCAACTAGCCCAACTTTCGCTTCTAGTTACATTCCTTAGTGCCGATTTCAGATTGTTTGCAGTGATGCGGTGTGACACGTGCACTCACCTCACATATTTCTCTGCTGTTCCAAATAAACATTAGTTGATAGTGCTTGCGTCATGATGTTTACTCTGTCACTGTCTAAGTGTGCACTATTTTACTCACATTATGCACTAACAAGCCCAAGCTACTTTTCACGACTTCATTTCACAATAGGTCATGAATATCTGAACTGCCCATTTGCAGACCAAGAAACAAATACCTACCGCTTAATATGGACTTGTCCAGGCCTATGGAAGAATGCTCCCATCTTTCACAGCAAGCTCTCCATCGCTTCAATCCTTTGAACAGTCCGTCGTCTACACTGGGTACATGCATAATAAACATTCCATCAACTTCTGCACAAGAGAGGCCTTACAGTACAGAAGTAGTACATACCAAACATGATAGCTAAACACAGATCTCTGTTGATATACCAAAATTTGACCTTGAATGATCAGCTCAGGATGCATTTAGAGCAACTATGAGTGGAGTAATCAATTCTGCAGACAAATGCAGTTATGAATTTTATGTCAAGCTTTCCCACACTAGGGTACTGAAAAAAGGATGAAAAACGCAGCTTGCCAAATAAGTAATTTGTACAGAAAACTCAATCAGCACTCACATCACATTATTACATAAATCAAAGTGTGGTCTATGTGCACAGTGGATCGTAACATGCCAACCTTATTGTATTTCATCATGAATGTGAAGATTTCAAGATAGCTCAAGATTTAATAGAAGTGTAAGAACACCAGAGGGTACAAGAAAGATTGAGCACTATGTTATTTTTTCTGTGACCTCTGCTGCTCTTGCACGGTTTTAAATCTTGGGTATGTTTTGCCAACATGCCCAGTTTTAAACTCTTCAAAAAACCAACATTCTTGCATTAATGTCATTTGATATGCAGGCTTCGTCCTGTTCACTACAAGTGTCTTCAATTCAATGAGCCCTTAATTCACCTCACTTATTTCGTCCTTTCATAGCTAGGGTGCTGTCACGGCAGACTTGAGGCTTCAGGTAGTATACGAGGGTTCATTGGCCAGTTGCCAATGGCCACAAGTGGCACTAGCATGCACTGCTGGGATTACACACATGAGGTGCTTAAGGGGAAAGATGGGACAACTACCACTGTCGCAGCCCCACTGGTTCAGCATTACATGCACTATCCAAAGGTTGCAGATCCAGTCTCTGGCAGCAGCAAGAATCTTTCATTGACTTTAATTTCTTTGAATTTGTCATAATACCCCACTACAATTAAAACTAAGATATTCGCCCCTACCTTGGCTTCATTAACAGTTTGCTTCAGTACGTTGTGCCTAACAAGGAAAACGAGCCCTTCTTTCATTCCCCTTGTGTCGTCTGTTCAATCTCAGTGCTTGGCACGCCACAAAATCATAATCGCATTCTTCAGAATTCTGTGACGAGAAAACATGTAGATATATCAAAAATGACATTCTCCAATTATTAACTGTGTTAACTGCGTTAACTAATGCAGCACTATCGCCACTGTCCTTGAATGATACATCTTGGTTGTGAATACTGCAAATAAGACCCCCCCTTTTGGCTTCATGCTCCCTTAGCAAAACACAAATGAAAGCAAAAACTACGGTACCCCACAATTACATAATGTTATTGATAGAATAGCACAGCCTGAACCGTTTATGACAAGAAGCTTCTGCAATAGTGCTACTTCACTATTAAAAGAATTGATATTTGAGATAACATGTTTGGTTCATCAAAGAGATGTAATGGCAGGGCTAATAATTGACACTATTTTTTCCCAGGCAAATACAGCATGAAGCACAGCATGCAGTACCTTAATAAATTTAACTGAACTGACACACACGTCTGCCAATAATTTATATATACATGCTTTACTACTTCCAATTAAGCTTGCAGTTGTACATGCACACTTACTGTTACTGTTGGCACACTAAATGATTCACAGAAATTTATTGCCTTCCCTCAAGTTTCCTGCCCAACTAAATCAAAGGTCTTAAACATACGGCCCATGTATCTCTAGCCAGCAGCCCAGCTTTCATACGACTGTCCTCGCACCATGTTTTCTTTGATTTATTTAATAAGTTAATAAATATGTCTGTGAGCTACATAGCCAGACTAGACAAAGCATTTTTTCTTAAGGTACCCCACGCAGTCAACTTATGCTTAAACATAACCTTAAAATAAAACGATACTTCACTATCGGCGCTTCGATTTCGGTCATTCTATAAGCTATATTACTGATGAGTTTTGGTGCCTCCATATTGGGCTGTTGTTTTGCATCTTTAACAACTAAACAAACAGTGCTACAGTGCAATGCATGTGCATGAGAAGTTTGGTTTGTGCATTCCATGACCTAGTTAATTCACGTCGCCATATACAATTTTTTTTATTCGTTTAACAGCCTCTGGTGGCATTGCCGTTGTGTCTTATGTAAAATTATCTACACATCAGTGTCGATATGTTTTTCTAAATCTGACATCAAATCTCTTATAGAAATGACAAACATAGTGAAACATGCTGTCGGAGAGTAGGTGAAGAATATGAGAACCGAACAGCACTTGTTTGCGAGCAGCTCGGTGAACTGCTGTTAGCTCCAAGCTGTACCTCTGCATTCATTCTACATTCTGTAAATAAATGCATTCCATTGCCACAATTATGGTGGAGGCGCGGGGTATACTTTTGTGAAAAGTGGTACGTTCAGCGACCTCACCTCCGTCAGCCGCATCGGCTAGTTTCCCCGTGGTGGAGATGAAAGCCGTGGCCAGGACAGTACAGATGGTGACTGAGGCTGATGCGTAGTGGCAGCTCAAGCTGCGCACAGACACGGGTGGGTCACTCAGGATGTTCGGCCAGTAGGCATGCTGCTCGGCAGCTGGGTAGGTGGGCCATTCTGTAAGTAAACACGTCCCATCGTCAACAATACGATATATGGAAAAGGCCTTCTTTAAAATGGCAACGCTAACCTACATTTTTCTAACACACAGACCTGTCACGCAATACCGATTTTGGTGCATACCACGCTTGCGACACGGCTGTGAGCGCACCATGAGCGTGGCATGTAATTCATGTTGTACATGACATGGATGACATGATTTTCATTTTACCATCTGTCATTCGTGTTTCTCATAAAGTCACGTAGCAGAACACCGAATTCGGTGTATATCAAGCTAGGGAACTAGGTAACCATGAGCACCCCATGAGCATGTCATGGAGGTCATGCTTTACATGACATCAATGTCATTATTTCATATCACCACTTGTCATTTAAGTTCGTCATACAGTAACGTTACGCAATGTCAATTTTGCTGAATATAAAGCTAGCAAAACAGCAGTGAGCACACCATGAGCGTGTCATGTAAATCATTACATGACATGGATGTAATGATTTTCAATTTACCATGTCATTTATGTTCGTTATACAGTCGTGTCGTGCCATAGGAATTTTGTTGTATATCAAGCTAGCGAACTGGACGTAAGCGCATCATATGCGTGCCATGAAAATAATTCTGTACCGGAAATGCATATCATGATTGTCACGTTATCACCTGTAATTAATGTTGGTTGTACAGTCACATCACCAAATGCCAAGTTTGGTACACGTCAAGCTGGCAAAACAGCCACAAATGCACCATGACCATGTCACATATGTCATGCTATACATGACATGCAGGTCATGATTTTATTATTACTACCTCTCATTTATGTTAGTCATGCAGAAATGTCTTGACATACTAATTTTGGTAGATATGTTGACGAAACGGCCGCTAGAGCACAACGGCCACGGCATGTAAACCATGCCGTTCATGACAAGCAAGACATGATTTTAATGATATGACTAGTCATTTACGTTCATCATACAGTCATGTTACGCTATACCAATTTTTATAAATCCCATTAACGACACGGTCCGGAGAGCACAAAGTCGTAGGCGGCTAGATAGATAGATGCGCTCAAAGTCACCGAAGTTCGTTAAGAAATGCTCCGAATTTAATAATTGGGTTTTTACGTGCTCATACTACGATACGAGGCACGGCGTAGTGGAGGGCTCCGTAAATTTACACCATCTGGTGTTCTGCGCTGACATATTACACAGTACACGGGCCTCTATCATTTCCCCTTCATAGAAATGCGACTGCCGTGGCCGAGATAGAACTCGCGACATTCACGTCAGCAGCCGAGCACCATAAGCGCTACACCACAGTGGCGGGCATGATCTCGCGAACACAGCGGAGCAAGATGAACACAAGGTTTGAATGACAAACACACAGCAACCACTCCCTGGAAATGTAAAACAAACATCATACAAAAGCAAATATACTACCTGTAGCACAATTCATACTTGCCCATCAGACACCTATTCTTGCACATCATCGCTGCTGTCTGAACACGCCACCCGGGCTGCCTTACCTGCATAAATGTCGTCACGCAATAAGATCGCAAAGTTACGTAATTTGGCGACTTGCTTGAACTCACCTACGTATCCGCTGAGGCGCACGCTTGTGCTTTACAGTCGCCGTCGTCGTCGTCCGACAAGGTACTGGGCCGTGGACTGTCACAGTAGGTGCACTCGAGTGAATCACGCAATAAACGTGCGTAATCAAGAAACGTCGAAAGCACGCTGATCACGCAGCACTGAGCGCGCAGACAAAGCTACGAGTCCGTTGAGGCTACTACGACACACCACAGAACACCAACACAAAACCTGGGCACACCTCTGTACACCCGTTCCATCCAGCACGCGATAGATCTCCAGTCGACAACTAACAACGATGATAACCACGCATAATATCGATAAACACCGCACATACACAAGCGCGGCACAAACTTATCGCGGCACCGCTGACATTTTTTTTTTTTTCGTGCTGAACGTCGGTTCCGCATACGTGGTTTTGGTTTGAAGTGATTGGCTCACGTACAGCACGTGATTTGAACACATCCCCAGTCAACGATTGATAACAATAATAAGCACACATAATATCAACAAACATTATAATTATACATGCACGGAGCAAGCTTATTATTCTTTCTTATTTGTTTTTCATTTTTAAGTGTGGTCTCGCACTCACGTCTTTACTTTTAGGTGATTGGCGGGTGGTTTTATGTGTTGGCGCGGCGGGTGATTTGAACTGAGTGAAGCGGACCCTTGTAGCGGCTTGGGCTTGTTGGAAATTCATGACAGTATACTACTCGCGCAGGGTATCAGCGCAGTGTGTCGTCCTCTTTCTTGTCCGTGTATTCTCGCGCTAGTAGTAAACTGTCATGATTTGAACTGAGTTGCGGAGTGCACCGTCCCCCTTGTGTTTTTTGTTCTCACTGTTCACCCCTTCTTTATCCTGCTCTTTCGCCACCTTGTTGACCTTGCCGGCTGCCCTGTGCGACGCTTCAGGACACGCTGCACCTCACCGGCTGTGACGATCGTCAGCGCTTTGCCCTTGCATAAATACTTCGCTTCCTTCACGACGTGAGCCTATAGTCTAGCGACTTTGAAACACGGCAAGAACGCACACGCACATGCACAGAAAACATATTTTATCGGAAAGAACCTAAATAGCGATGGGAAAGAACGAGAAACACACCTGTACAGACTTTTTGCGAAGTGTCAATTGCCCCCCCCCCCCCCCCCCCCAAACAGCCACCTCTTTGTTTTGTCTTTGTATTAATCCGGTGTAGCGGGAGATAGGGGCGTAGGCAGAATTGTTTTTCTTTTTTTTTTTGGGGGGGGGGGGGGGGGGGGCACCTTCTTGACTTAGAGTGGGAGCCGGGCAGGCAGATGTGGTCGGGTGTCATTTTGCGGTCTATATGTCTATATGCAATGGGGAAAAAATGACGGGGGGGGGGGGGGGGGGAAGGGCCCGGTGTGCCACCTCCTGGCTACGCCACTGGTGGGAGATACAGATTTTATGAGAAAGGATCACTCGACAAGAGAACCACGAACACCTTTTACAAAAGAAACATGGAGTTGCAAAGGTTGCTTGGTGAGTTTAGGAGGAAGTGCGGTAGGTCCGGTGCATATAAGTGAAACGACGGGGATACGATCACAGCTCATACGAATTTCCGGGTAATACGAATTTTCCTTTCGTCCCGGCCAAGGCCCGTTGGCCTGCAAAAAATGGAGTACGGTTGTTGTGAATCGATTTTCACACCGCGACGTTTGATACGAACGTACGCTACCGCGCAGGTACGAAGAGGTGCTGTCGGCGCTGTCGCGGAAAACGCGCCGAACACGTGCGAGCGCGGGAACGCAAACCCGGGCGTGCGCGCCGCACCGGCAAATCGCCAGAAGCACGGTGTAAGATTATAGAGGGCATTGGCGTCATGCTGTTTTTTTTTTCTTTTTTTTTTTGTCAAAGGCGTCGACGCGGCCTGCTCTCGTGCTGTGTTAACACGTGTCTACCTCGTGCATCGGACATCCTATGAAAGGTGGACGGGGACCGAAAGAAGTCGAGGACGCTCTTGGCGAAGGAGTCAGGCCTCACAACGTTAACATGGGTGACTGTTGAGGTCGCACTTGTGCGGACACGGCCGTAAATCTCCCAAAAAACCTCCCCAACACTTCTGCGATAACAAGAGCATAACAAAGGACCGTGGTTCTGAAATTTTGTGGCCTTGATCTATCACGTCAAAGCGCTTCTTTTGTTAGTTTCGCCGCAGTACTCCGGTGTCATTCGAAAAAGCATACTAAAATTTGGAAGGGGCTACAGCTGTCGCGGCCCCGGGCATAGCTCGGCATAGGCGTGCACAGGGTTACCGTTCAGGGGGGGGGGGGGGGCAAGGTTCGTCGCAGCACCCCTCTTCCCTATTAAGTCGATGTATGGGGCAGACTTTGCGCCCCCCCCCCTCTTAGGTTCTTAGGTGACTAGGGGGGGCGGCTGCCCCCTCTGCCCCCCCTCGTGCGCACGCCTATGTAGCTCGGCACACTCACTCATGAGCATAGGCGTGCGCACGAGGGGGGGCAGAGAGGGGGCGGCCGCCCCCCCTAGTCACCTAAGAGAGGGGGGGCGCAAAGTCTGCCTCATACATTGACTTAATAGGGAGGGGGGGGGCGCTGCGATGAACCTGCGCCCTCCTTGCCCCCCCCTGAAGGGGAACCCTGCGCACGCCTATGCTCATGAGTGCACGCAACTCACACTCATTTGAACGTGGTGAGTTGAGTATGAGTGAGTACTCATGCGTGTGAGTGGACGTGAGTGTGAACGTGAGTGAGAACTCATTAGTGTGAGTGGTCGTGAGTGTGAACGTGAGTGAGTACTCATGAGTGTGAGTGGACGTGAGTGTGAACGTGAGTGAGTGCGAAGGCTGAAAAAATTGTGGTGAGTGAGTTTGAGTGAGTACTCCCTTAACGTGCCGACCTATGGAGCTCGGCACACTCACTCATGAGTGCACTCAACTCACACTCATTTGAACGTGGTGAGTTGAGTATGAGTGAGTGCTCATGAGTGTGAGTGGACGTGAGTGTGAACGTGAGTGAGTACTCATGAGTGTGAGTGGAGGAGAGTGTGAACGTGAGTGAGTACTCATGAGTGTGAGTGGACGTGAGTATGAACGTGAGTGAGTGCGAAGGCTGAAAAAATTGTGGTGAGTGAGTTTGAGTGAGTACTCCCTTAAAGTGCCGACTCGCGGGTCACAATGCATCTGGTTCATTAATTCAACACGAGCTTACGGGCGTATATTAACGGGTGCTGGTATGATTGCCGACAACTGAAAACTTGACTGACGGTCATTCAGAGTTCTTCCTCACGTTGCTGCGGCCATGAAAAACAATAAATGAAAACGTACGCCAGCTTTCATTTGTCCATGCTTTCTGGTGATACGAATTTCGGATGATACGAATATTTCTGGTGGTCCCGTGAGATTCGTATCACCGAGGTTTCCCTCTATGTGATTGGATAAATATTCGTATCATCCGGGTATCTTTGGGTCAGCAGCCAGTTCTCGGGTGCTGACCCGAAGGTCGCGAGTTTGACCCGGGTGCGGCGGTCGCATTTCGATGGAGGCGAAATGGTAGAGGCCCATGTACTTTGTAAGGTTAGGGCACGTTAACAAACACCAGGTGGTAGAAATTTCCGGAGCCCTCCACTATGGCGTCTCTACAGTAATATCGTGGTTCTGGGACGTAGCACTTTTATATTATTATTAGTATAGTCCGCTTTGACCCTTATGTCGGTCTCGCTCAAGCCTAGTGTTCTTCAGTCAACTACACAAGGCTATGCTATTATTTACCCTCCCCTCCTCCTTTCTATCCTCCTCACCCTCACTTCACTTTCCCACCCCGTTGCTATATTGTTGCATGGCTATGCTATGCTTTACCACCCCCCTCCTTTCTCTAGCTTTCCCTCTCACTTCTCTTTGTCCCTCGCTGTACTGTACTACACATGGATATGCTATGCTTTACCCTCCCCTCCTTCTTTCTCTCCTGCTCACTTTTACACACTCCTCCTCGCACTCACTTCTCTTTCCCCCTCACTGTACTGTACTACGCATGGCGGTTCTATGCTTTACTCTCCCTCTTTTTTCCTTTCACCTCACATTCGCTTCCCTTCCCGCAACATTTTTCGGCAATACTATACATGGCTATGCTTGACATGTTTTTGCCTTTGTGATTCCACACATGGCTTTGCTGTACTTTACCCTCTCTCTTCCTCCTTTATCTCATCCTCACCCTCGCTTCCATTTTTTGTCCATTTCTATACTGTACTATACACGGTGAGGTTGTGTTCTACCCCCCTCGTCCTTTTCCCCCCCTCAACCTCGCTTTCCCTTCCCACCCCTTGGTATACTATAGAACACTCGGCTACATGATATTATCCTGGCTACCATATGCTTTACCCTTTACTCTTCTCATTTCCATCCTCCTCATCTTCGCTCCCCTTTCTCCTACCCTCTCTATACCATACTACACATAGCTATGCTATACGCGGTTTTCCCTGCGTGGCGCCATGCGTGGCTGTGCTTTGTCTTACCCTCTTTCTTCCCCCCTTCTTCTTTCTCTCCTTCTCACCCTCACTTCCTTTTCCCGCACCCTTTCTGTATTAGGCTATGCAAGCATGGTTTCTTTCCTGTGTGACGCCATACAAGGCTTTTCTGTGCTTTACTCTCTCCGCTCTTCCTTGCCTTCATATTCACCCTCTCAATACTCCCCATTACCCTCACATTCTTTTCCCGCACTCTTGCTACACATGGATATGCTCTACATGGGTTTGTCTGCATGACGCCAAGCGACGACATGAGATCACAGCATACGATGACAGTATACTTCCTCCTCTCCCTCCTCACCCTCACATCCCTCCTCCTCAAGTTCACTACCCTTTCTCACACCCTTGCTACATATACCCACACTATACATGGCTATGCTATGCATGGTTTTGCCTGTGTGACGCCAACCGACATGAGACGATTACAGCATACGATGACAGCCCGGGCCTCTATAATGCTCTCCGCACTTAAAAAAAACCATTAAAGAAGAGATCCCATGCACACGGAGAATATACATGCCTACACGCTTCCCATGCTTTCCACTAAAGAACTTTGTCTAAAAGGTAGCCTGGTAACGAGGGCCCTTCGTTTGGAAAATACCTTAAAGCGAAGCCAGAACATTAATTATACCTTAATTAGAACATTAATTAGAGAGGGAAGCCAACTTTTACGACTTTTGCAAGTGGTCCATCAAACACGGAGACACTTTCTGTACCTCAAAAACGGGGTATGTTTCTTTCGTATTTAGGGCGGTTTCTTTTATGTTTCAATAAACAGTCAGGCATTCTTCAAGATTACGTAGATTTCGGTCGTTGATTCCACGGAAACTCTTCATCAAACACGGAGACACTTTCTGTACCTCAAAAACCGGACATGTTTTTTCGTATTTAGGGCGGTTTCTGTTATGTTTCAATAAACAGTCAGGCATCCTTCAAGATTAAGTAGATTTTGTTCGTTGATTCCACGGAAACTTTTAAGAGTGTAGATCATCTCCGCAAGAATAATTCGAGTGCAAACACATGACACATTCACACACGCACACACCCACATACCCAAACACAAAACACGTAGAGTGCTGTAAGTGTTTGATGCTTGGGGGCGTGGGTGTGTGCGTGTGCGAATAGGCCATGTGTTTGGGCTCTAATTATTCTTTAGAAAATAGTTTCATCCGGCTGCCACAAGTTGCAGCTGGTAGTAGGAAGCAAGTGCCGAGAGGGCTTATTCTGTGGCGACCGAGAAGGACTTCTCATCTTGCATCTGGCCTCGCACATGAAGGATCGTGGCCGAGCGTACCCTAAGCAGATGAACCGGTCGATACTGCCACGCGAAATGAGGGCACGAGCTGGCAACGAGAAAACGCCATGCAGCTGCGAATCTTCAGTAATGATTTTGTATAACAGAGGCCTCAAGCACATGGCCCGCGCGCCTTTCATTAGTGGACTGGCCTGCACATGATTGCCTTCATTCCATATTTTACGGGAGGCAATCCACGTAGTCTCCATGTGTTGAAAAACAACTGTGTGATAAAAGATTTATCCAGATTTTAGTCATTCGGGAGGTCGCTATCGGTACGTTTCTCGAGCCTTGAGGCTCAAATTCACAAATAAATGACCCATATACGAGACCTTCTTTCAAATAGCAACGTTAGCTGACATTGCGATCAAACCACTACACCTCCCCACCCCGAGCCCGCAGCGTTCCGAACTTCTTAACCACTGTCCCGGCCATAGCAGGACTAAAACGCTGAGGCGAGTGTGAGACCCTTGCTGTATACAGTGCTATAGAGGGCCTTCATTGCTTGGTGAATGGGAGTCGCAGGCGTACGGGCGTTCGGTGTGCAAGTTGGTTCATATTATCTCTTCTATACAAGGCCATTAATGACCACCGATCCAGACAATCAGTTCACATGCACAGCTTTCGTAACGATGACCACTGATCAACACGACGACTGAAACGCTTTTGTAGGGGCTAGTTGGAAGATATTGATTGAAGAATTCAGCGCTGCAAAGTTCACCAAGACAGCAGAAAAGAACGACACAGAAAAAGCGTAGTTATCTCATTTATTGAAACAAAAAGACAAAAATTTGTATGTATTTTCCATTTACGTATATTAACTTTTGTGTCTTTGCCAACCCTTTTTTGCTATTTCTTTTCCCATGAAAGAAAATGTTAGATCCCCTTTGAGTACATCGTTATTGTTTGGCGTCTTTGTAAAATTTACAGCTCTGACTTTTTCATACAATAAATGAGTTCGGACTTTTGTACAAAATCCCACGTTACCTTTGTATCGTATGTTAAGTAACTTCGCCGGACATGCAACATCGCAGAGTGGAATGGCTCACAAATTTTTCGCACGCTTGCATGCAACAACGCGCAAGCTGGAAAACAGAATATGGCTACTTTTTGTTGTTGTTTCTTTTGTTTAAAACGAAAAGCAGGGGAAGAGCCTCTAAGGCCTAAAAGTACTTAGCAACTACAGAAACTACATCCACCAATTAAGCCACGTACAAAGCAAAGGTCAGTGGCCGACATAAATTTTGGAAAGTTGCATATTGTAAATGCTAAAATGAGAAGCAAACTAACACACTTTCAAAAGACGAGAAATCCATGGTGTGTTCAGATAAGGACGTCGGTGCATGTCCGCCGACATCCCTTTAATTTCGCCGAAAAAAATATATTTTTGTTTTCCGAGTCCCCATGACCACAAAACCACTTTTGGTTTCGCGAGAAAAAATTTCACCTTCTTTAAAAAAATTCACAAGTCTCCACTGAGCCGCCACCGCCTCTTTCGAATTTCGCGATAATGGGATTTCGATGAGACGCTACAAAAACACTATTCTAGCTGTAGGTCCGAAAAATTTTCTGCACATACTACATATAGTTTTTGTTGACAAAAAAATTATTACTTTGCAGTTTTGATGTTGTTCTGTTCGACACAAAGCTCAATAATGCTCACATTTAAGATTTTTTTCCTCCGTAAGTATAAACGTCAGACTTCCCAAAGTTTTTCAAAACATTGCCATATGTTTGGTCAACAAGTGTGCTGAACTAAATACCTGAGTGTGTTTTCAAACGTTAACCAGAAATGTTCAACTGAGGACATGTCTCTCAAAAGGCAATATTTTGAAGGTCATTTAAAAAAAACACCGTCTTCGATTTTTTTTAAACTCTCCAGAATTAAAGCCAAACACGTGTTCTAACTTAATCTGTAAAAACATGTTGCATTATTTTTGTGAGGTCGGAACTACGAAGCACGAAAAGTGGCCAAATTGACGTATAGTGAGTAACCACAACATTGAGCGAGCATGGAGCAATAGTTGCCATTATCGTTATTTTTAGGTCCTGATTGTCATCTGTTGTGCTCGAGGGACAACAGCTTGACAGATAAAACCAAATAGTTGCCTTAAAGTGCAAATTTGTTCATTTGCGTGCGTGCACGCGTCGCAGTTTTGGTCCTGGCGTAAGGACTAACCGCAAGATTTTTAGAAATGTAGTCAAGTCGAGCTCTCGGGAGGAACTGTTTATTTACCTCTATTGTATACACAGGGAGTCATAGTCACAAGTCATAGTCAGACAAGTTAGACAGTCACAAACGTCACTGGAGCACTTGTGCGTACCTTGCTCCTGGTGAAGTAACCTTGTGCACACAACCCTTACTAACGTGAAGCTTTGGGCTAGTTGGTTTTGCATTATGAAGTAGTACCAGCGCAATATTCACAATATTCTTTGTTTGTCCCTGTGTGAATATTGCGCTGTTACTACTTCATAGCACACAACCCATTTCGGCCTTAAGGAGGAGAACTTCGTGAGCCCGATTCCTGTGTCAGGGTGAACCGCTTTAAGTAGACGAAATGTTTCCCGAATGGACCTGGCCATCAGCCGTTTTGAAACTCTTTTTTGTCCTTTAGAACTAATTGCAATGAAATCTTTCTTGTTTGGGCTTTGTTGGGTGGAGTTGAGTTGATCGTCAGTATAGTATTTCATTACAGCCTGTATGTTTTCTGGCTTCAGCTTCGATCTGGTGTAGAGGTTCGGATTTGACCACACCCGGGTGTCTGTATTTTCTGGATTTCCGAATGAGGTGCCGAGTTGCGGATCGAATCATTTCTTGAATCTCTTGATGAGAAAGGTTCACAGGGAGCAGTGTCAGGAGGCGGCAGCGTTCATAGTATGATTCGCAGGTATTGAATGTTTGCTTTAGGTTGCGCAGCCACTCGCGACACCTGTTGCAGGTTTCCGCTGAAGGACCAGGCTCCTCTGTAGTGCCGTACGCTACTGTAAGGACAGCAGAAATTGTCCTGGAGATAGCGCCCTCGATCTTCGCTTTCTTACGCTTGGCGTAAGACAGTCGGCATTGTGCTTTCACTTTCGCCAGAATTTTCAGGGTTGTCACGTCGGTTGTCTTAACGAGTACGTTTAGCTCTTCGACAGCAATTTGTTCGTGAACAAAATATGTGTCAGACTGAGATGCATCTGGAGACTCTACGGTGATCTGCTTAAAGCGGTTGAAACAGCTCTGGCACAAAATGTCGGTTTCTCTGATGGATGAGGCTTTTCTGGCATGCGCTTCCTTAGTAAGGCGACATTCAAATCTTTCACACATCTAAAGTTCCACTTGTAGGCAATCTTCTTCGTATGCCTCTTTCGGTAGTCAGCGCAAAACGCTCGCTCTGAGCTCCACAACGTGGCCATCAATATCAGGGGAGTGTAATACGCGCACGCGTACTCACGTTCGTTCACCAGCAGTGGACTGCCGGGTTGTCGACGACGAACGGAAGTGAAAGCCGACGTTCTCTTATTACTCCGACCTTTCTTAAGCGAGTTGAGCTGTTTCTTGTTTATGTTCTTTCTTTTTTTTTAGGGAGCGGGTGAGCGCAGTCGTGCTGCAGAGGCGCCGCTTGTGCCGACACGCACCGTCTGCGTTATCACATTACCGACGTGTCATGGGAAGCGATAAATATCCAGCGGTGGATCCTCTCCAGCCACCACCTTTATGTGGAGTACGCAGGCTCACATGCGCGAAAAAATTTTAAAGCGATTCCTGCGAAGAGTGCGACTCATTATCGCGGCATGCTGAGTGGCTGGGACCCGAGTAGAAGTTTTTGTGATTTGCGTAAAAAATGTAGTAATAATTTCCTCTTCAAAACCAACGGTTAATGTTTTATTCCTCACAATCCGTCAATCCAGAGAAGACATTTGCGACCTAAAAATAACGATAATGGCAACTATTGCTCCATGCTCGCTCAATGTTGTGGTTACACACTATACGTCAATTTGGCCACTTTTCGTGCTTCGTAGTTCCGACCTCACAAAAATAATGCAACATGTTTTTACAGATTAAGTTAGAACACGTGCTTGGCTTTAATTCTGGAGAGTTTAAAGAAAATCGAAGATGGTGTTTTTTTTTTAAATGACCTTCAAAATATTGCATTTTAAGAGACATGTCCTCAGTTGAACATTTCTGGTTAACGTTTGAAAACACACTCAGGTATTTAGTTCAACACACTTGTTGAACAAACATATGGCAATGTTTTGAAAAACTTTGGGAAGTCTGACGTTTATACTTGCGGAGGAAAAAAAATCTTAAATGTGAGCATTATTGAGCTTTGTGTCGACTTTGAGATTTTTTTGCTTAACAGAACAACATTAAAACTGCAAAGTAATAATTTTTTATCAACACAAACTATCCGTAGTATGTGGAGAAAATTTTTCGGACCTACAGCTACAATAGTGTTTTTGTAGCGTCTCATCGAAATCCCATTTTCGCGAAATTCGAAAGAGGCGGTGGTGGCTCAGTGGAGACTTGTGAATTTTTTTTAAAGAAGGTGAAATTTTTTCTCGCGAAACCAAAAGTGGTTTTGTGGTCCTGGGGACTCGGAAAACAAAATATATTTTTTTAGGCGAAATTAAAGGGGGTCGGCGGACATGCACCGATGTATGACTTCAGCTATTAGATAAAAGGTAATGAGTATATACATGAAGGAAAAAAAATGACGTGTAAGGTTTTTTGGGGTTCATGGGGCAGGTCAGCAACCTGGTAAAAACATGGGACACTTCGGAAACCATGTGATGGAAGGCTGATGCCCTGCGTCATGAAAATTCGCATATTCCCGCCGCGTCGCCGAACACATGCTGTCGGGATGGCTGCCAATGGCGCGACTGACATCTTGAGGGCAGATTGTCACCTGTCTCTGTAAGATAATGGGAAATTTTATTGATTGCTGAATCTCTCTTTTTACGGTGTGTGTATTCGAAGCATTACTGTTACGTCTGACGTCTAATACGAACTCTCGAGCACCAGCGCCATTCACTATTTAGTGTGGGATACCAACCAGCGACATTGTCTACGCCCGTCTCCCGTCATGCACATCTGTGTCGTGTCCTCGTCAAAAGTAGAGCGGGAATACTGCCACGTGCGTTTCTTATTATACTTTTTGCTGTATTCGGTTTACGCCCACAAAGACTGTCAGCAATGCTCAGCGCAGACCGCGACTCATTGTTCGAGAAGCTTCGCGATTATTGTAGATCGTTCTGTTAAGATTGCGTGCAAGACGCGAACACGCGAGCTTATTCCAGAGCTTTCGTGACAGCCAGTGATAAGGCTGGAATATTCGATGACACACGTATAAATGCCGACTCGGTTGAGCGCTGGTCAGTTGATCGACGACCGACGCTCTGTTCGCCGATATCAGTGTACAGCGTGCATTGCTTGCTGTAGCTTGAATTTGTTTCCTGGCCACAAGTTTCATCTTAGACACGTCGACTGCTGCCTTCGTCAACGTCACGACCACGTGACAGTACTTTAATAAAGAAACATGAAGATTGGATGCGAATGACCGAACAGCCGCAGCAAGTCCATGACGTGAAGTCTATGCAGAGCTTAACGCAGTAGTCAAAGCAGTTTGGAGCACGGAACTTTGATGCCTTTCCAGAGTTTAAGCAAAGTAGGAAAACAATGCAGGCACAGGGAGAATCCATGACTGTAAGAACGCTTGTCTTCAACTAAATTTATTATACAGAAGGAACGGGTTTTTATACAAAGATAACATGCGCCGACAGACGCCGCGACAGGCAGTCTGTCGCGGCGTCTTACGCACAGTTGTCGCGGCATGCTTACGCAGTTGTCGCGGCATGCGCATGCATGAAGCCACTCAACAGTATTTGGTAGTAGATAAAGGGTTGACGCTTGGGCAAGTTGGCGTTTGCCTCTCTTTGCCTCTCCGTCTATGCCTCTATTTGTCCCGTCCCTTTCCAAACCTTCTATGCACTGTTAACGTTTCGCAATGGACAGTACATAAGTTTTGAAAAAGATGATCAATTTCTTGTTGCGACAGCACAGTACACGGCAGTGCTCGAGGAGTTCTTATTTTCTTTCCCAACGCAAAAGGCCTCATGACAGCGAAAACGATGGCGGAGAATTCCCGAAGAACGCTGGGGGGTCTTATGGCTGTGGATACGATTTCTCGATTGGTTTTCCTGGGAATACAGAAATGATGACTTCTCTCTCGAGCAGATCAAGCTAACTTGAGAGGTAGCATGGTGAACTTCTTAGCAGCTGTTGGTTTGATGTCTCTTACACGGACTACACTAGGATAAAACGAAGGAACCCGGGACCTACCCCAGATGACTGCTGGGGCCACCGCCTTCCGGCTTATGACTCCATTCTAGAGTGCCTGTTGAGGCTAATATTCATCCGTATTTCAGTAGCAAAAGCCGGCTAAAATTTCGGAGTTCAAGCAGTTGACTGTTGGGCGAGTTGGTGTTTTGACATAGAAACCATCGTGAGTAGAGCCAACTAGACCAGACACACAGCAAGGAACAGACAAGCCCAGGCGCACACTGATTTTATTGAAGACAGATCCACACCTTTATACATTAACAAGCTGCGCAGGCACACCGTCTAAACAACCAAGAGCCAAACCAGGCGCGATAAAAAAAAGAAATTAAAATTCAAACAAGGAGCGAAAGAAATTGAATTTCAACACTGTACAGCGCAATGGATCAATCAATCAATCACTGTTTATTCGATCAAGTTAATAGAAAAAAATGGTCACAAAAGTATTTGGACCGCTCGCTGGATGTCTCGCTTACACACTCCTCACCTGCCTTCCTGATAAAAGACGCTTCGAAGGTTTTGCGAGCTGTTTTTTGTCTACTTCTGCCTAGGATTTTTGCAAAACGGAATCGCGGTTCACAATGCGAGCACGCCATGCAGTGGTCAACGAGGTGACTTCTCTCCTTATTATTCAGATTTCTTTCGTGTTCCCTGAGTCGGTCATTGAGGCAGCGCCGCGTCTGGCCGATGTAGACTGCCGCAGGACAAGATAATCTCGTACACGACGTTGTTGGCACACTTAACGAAACGTTTTTCATGGTTCTTTAAGTAGCCCACCTTTTGCTCCACGCAGGTGGTGCGACGGCTCAGCTCAGCGAGCTTCTTGGGGGCCGAGAAAACCAACGGCACGTTGAACCGACTAGCCACTTTTTTCAGGCTATGTGTGACCTTGTGCATGTACGGAACCACTACTGGCCTCTGCCTGTCCTCCAGGGATTTGGCGGCATCTTTTGAGTCACCGTGCTTCATCTTCTTATGAAGCGTCTCAGCTACAGGCACGACGACCGACCCAGGTAAGCCGGCTGAAAAAAGCCTCCCCTATTGCAGGTCATAACCATCTTGCAAATTGTGAATGCACCACTTCCGAAGTGCCGATTCTAAACCGAGTGTTGCGATGCCTCTCTGTATCATTTTAGAATGCGCCGATTTGTATGAAGGAGCTCTTTCTGTGTACGCGGGGAATACGCCCAGCACACGTGACATAAACTGAACTTAAACTCAGGGTTGCCGTTGGGTGGACTTGAAAAGGAGCCAGAACTCAAGCCAAAAGTAGCCAAAGTAGCCATGCTATTTATTTTTATCGCCAAATTTGTAGCCAAGTGGAACAGAAGCGGTATTATGAGCAGATTCTTTAGTATTGATAAATAAATAATACCATTTTGAATAAGTAAGAGCATAGAAAGCCACCGATAAGTTGGAAATAATTTAAGTGATCGAATTATGATAAATTCACGACGCGTGCATATACTTTATGTAGAAAATATGAGTTCTTGCCAGACACAAAGTTACAATAGAATATTCCAGCCAGCAAGTCAGAAGGAACATGTAAAGTTGAAACAGATTTTCGTTGAAGCTGCAGACCAAATTCTGGTTGTAGATGAACAGGCCAGCTAAATTTTGTTGCAGATGTCTGTTTTTCCAGGTTTACACGAGAACACGCACTGCGCATCAGAATTATTCGTAAAACTTGCGCGTAGCATTACAATAGATGGCGGGAAGCTTGAACACCGAGCTGGCCACGTGTTCGTCACCATGCACGCAATTTCGCCGCTCCGTATTTGGAGACGCGCTAAGCGTCGCGTAAGGGTACCTCTATGCGCACCGGCCTACTGGTGGGTGGAGGACGACCGTAGGCATCCGCTGAAGCGAGAGAAAAGCTTAAAAACAATGTGTTTCGTCTGCAAAAATGAGAAAAAAATGGCTACCTAATGCGCCAAATCAGCACTTTAAAAGTAGCCAGAAAATAGCCATGGCGCCAACTGCAAATTTTTGTCGCCAGACGGGGTCGAGAAGTAGCCAATTTGGCGCAAAGTAGCCACCAACGGCAACCCTGCTTAAACTGCAGGTCTAAAAACTGAAGCGTTCCTTCTTCTGGGCGTTCAAACGTAAACGTTAGTATAACGAAAGGTAAAACAGCG